>CAEGAF010165967.1:0-20533 GCA_903067075.1 Micropoecilia bifurca | reverse complement strand
AATAATTATGACCAGATTAAGAGTAGGTCACACCTATTTAAATGACACCTTATATTTAATAGGGAAGAAAAATAATGATAAATGTGAAGGATGTGGTGAGAAAGAAAATGTAGAACATGTATTAATGAACTGTAGAATATATGAATCTGAAAGGGAACATTTGAAAAGAATGGTTAGAAGGACAGGGCAAGAATGGAGTCTTAAAGGAATATTAGGAAATGAAGGAAACATAAAGGATATTTATAGACTAAGGAAAGCATTATTTATTTTTCTTAAAAATACAAGATTAATAAATAGAATTTAAGAGATGTAAAGAAATGTTGCTACACACTCGTGTACAGTAGGTGGCGGTATGCACCTTAAAGTTGCTTGCAATCTGTCATAATAGAAAAGATGTTCTGTGGTGCGTTTGAGTGCAACCCGTTTAGTGCGGTCTCTTTAAATGCAGGCCACGCCCCTTTCCAGGTCGTTGAGCGTTCCACTCCACCGCATTCAGCCATTTTTGTAGTTTCATAGCAGAGATATGATTATCTAGCAGCACTGAAAATCATATATATTACCAAACTGATAATTATATTTAAAATATGTACGGTTATGTCCTCAAGGAGCTACAACCGAGAACACATAGCGCTAACATAGTAGGACGGATGATGCTAGCGCTATCAAAACAATAGCCAGGAGACAATAAATTTATGTCTAAAATGAAGCTAGTTTGCTTTAGCGTTATTTGAAGCTCACCACTTTGCTGTATCTGTCGCTGCTATGAATGAAAGGAATTGACGCCTCAATCAGGCGAAGTCTTTCGCCAAATCCTTGTTGGTGCCGAAGCAGTCCTCCTTCAAATGGTTCGCAAAGATAATTATCCTCCACCGATATCGTTATATTTCCAAAAAATATAACCACTAACTTCGAAGTGGCTCATTTGTTGGTGTAATGAACTGTGTGGGTTAATACACCCAACAACATTTCCACTTTTCTACTTGGAGTTTCGGGATCCTTGAACTTGAGATTACAAAATAAAAATGGCGGATTCACCAAATTAGTTAGCCAGAAGTCCTCGATCCACTGGAAATACTGAGGCGTAACTGTTAAATAAACACAAGGGACAGTAGAGAATAGTGAAATGATTGAGATTATAACCAAAACGGAACATCTTGTTCACCAACGTGGGAAAATGAAGCGGGAGATCGCTGGGTAGATGCTGACCACAGGAGGCGCTGTTGCATTGGTTTTACACCATGAGTTTCCTCAAAGAAGAGTAAGTGCGAAGGTTAAGAAAAAGCCGAGCAAACCCATTTTTCTTGTACCAAACTGTTAGTGATCAGTTTCTCGTTCTTCAACTTCCAAAGTATAAAAAGTAAATAATATGATGGCTATATCATGATCACAGTGTAACTTATAGTAAAACCAAACAAATTCAGGTGACCTTTTGTTTAATTATTAATCATTTTAAGCCTCGCAAAGACTTGAGACTTTGCAGTTATTATTAAATCATAATAATAAATTTCATTTTCATCTACTTTCAGCTGACCTTAGTGAGCGGTGCCACCATTGTGGGGTAAAACCACGATAGAAGAGGAAGGTACACTGAAGTAGAAGAAACAGCTAAAGTTATTAACTACTTTGGTAATTTTGTTAAACCACAAAATGAAGACCCAGGACCAGGATGGAGAAACAAGGCTGGCCTGGGAACGGCTTGTACCTCCTGAGTACGAGCTGCACCTTCAGCTTCTCCACGATCATAAAAACAGTAAAGAATAAAGAAAACTGAAACGCAAACAACTATTAAAAACTGCAACGTTTATTTAACATGATATAAAACAGATGGGATATGAACATTTGCAAATCAAATCTGTATGTACGTACCTATATATTGGGTATATATTCCCATCCTGATGCACCATGTACATTATATACACAGTAAACCTCTGATAGTTACACTTTATACACACACGCAAAAATATCTTCAATTTACAAAGGCTTCCTTTTTTATTGCTTTTCTCTTTTAGACATGCATTATTTTCAGCTCCAGGGCTTTAAACCGACATGTCCTAAAATAGTACCAAACTCTGAAATTTTTGTCCATCTCTCAATTTAAATATATATCTCAGACATAGAGAACAGAGAGCGACTTAAGTCAGAACATTCAAATATGTATATATATCGGCAGCTGACTGGAAACATCGAAATTTACAAATCATTTTAGTCTGAAAGATTAAAGTTGCTCCAATATTATATATGAGGAATACAGATCTGGTATTAATCAGTATAGACAAGTGTTTTTTTTTGTTGTTTTTTTACAATAAATTGATAAATATAACTAGTTAGCTAAATGTCAACATCTGAAAAGCAATCTGAATTAAATATTAAAGATTAAATTTAGCTAAAAGAATACGTAGAAGCATCTTAAAACCTGGAAAAGGTGTTGAAACGCGAGTGGAAAAAGGCCTAAAACACTCTGTATTCAGTCTGTAGCCTCCCATATATACAGATAGACCTATATTGCAACAACCTATTAAAACTAAAAATATAATAAAAACAAACTGAAAATGAAACTGCAGCATCAACGGTAAAAAAGAAGAAAAAAAAGGAAAATTGGGAGAGTTTCCTCTTGACGTGGGGAAATGTAACCGAAGACCGGCGTACGCGCTTCAGGTGTCACAGTGAGGATACAGAAGTCCGAGGCTAAACGCTGCCAGGCTGAAGTTGGCAGTTTCAGGTTCTGTAGGTGAAGGCCTTGTGCTGATCTCCAGGAAGAAGATCCTCAGGAGGAGTTCATGCTTCCCTTGTTCCTTCCTTCATGTGTAGGTCTTTACTGAGGCCAGAGCCTGTGCTGGAGGGCCAGACATGGAGATCAACATTACTTTCAGGTGGATTTTTACCTGTTAGAATAAGCATTTTAAAACATACAAAGCTTCGTAACAGACTTGAACCTTTAATATTTTGTCATTCATGTGTCTTATTGGGATTTTGACAAACACAAAGTAGTAAATGATGACCATAATGTAATACAATGTTTTCACAATTTTATATCAACAGACTTTTGAAAGTTTGCATGAGCAAATTAGCACCTTTTACTGCAGTTACAGATGAGAGGCTTTCTAACGATTCTTTATAAAACAGATGAAGCTCAGATCTGAGGGAGAACATTTAAATCTTTGTCACAGATTCTCAAATGTAATGAAGTTTTAACATAAAGACAAGTGAAATACAGTGCAGGAGCTTCATCTTGGAAGGCGGGGCCAGGTCCGACCAGGTGTTCTGCACAGGTGAATGGTTGCCATGACGATTAAAGGATTCCTCAAACATGCATTTAAGAGTAAAGGTAACGCTCCGGATATGTTTTGATGAGGGCGTAACATTATAAGATTCAAAAGAGTCAATTTTACATAATACCGCCCCTTTAAAGGCAACTAGTTGAGCTGGATTTTATTTTGGGGAATACAACTTTATGTACACCAAATGACTTTCAGATCGTAAATCATCAAAAAGTTTTGCTATACAAGATAAAATCCCAATAATGAACATTGAAGTTATTTACTGGAAGGCACAGGTATGTATGAAATACTGGATAGTAACACTAAGTCAAACCATGCTGACACACAGCAACACACAATACATAACAGCACCTGATAACCGTTTCCTTCATCATAGCATGTTTTAGAAATTATGATTGAGGAATTAATTGTACAGAAATATGATTATGAACAAAACAGGATGATGAAGGACCTTACTGGTGCCATTACACACACATGAAGTGAGAGCCGTCAGTGAGCTGAGGGGGTGTGTTGGGAGACTGTGGGGGTGAGGAAGAAGATGACAGGCTTTTCACTGCAATTACAAAAAGCAACATGTTGAGCACACAGCCACACACAAATGATAATAATTAAAAAAAACAAAACAATAATTAGGTCAATAAGCAATTACTATATGACCAAACAGCAGAATTAAACAATAAGGTCGATGAAATAAATTAGGAAATTAAAAGAGTGTGTTAGGAGAAGTTAATTACTAATGGAAGCAGAAGGTTTGTGTCTAAGAAGATCCTCCCACCAGTTTTTGTTTAAGACCATGGGTTTCTTCAGTGTAATCCCCTCCATGTGTCTGTCGTCCCTGCAGACGTACCTGCTACCAGCTTACTGCGTTTGGAGGCCTCCGCTGCCAGTTCATAGGAGATATTAATCATCTTCTCCTTCTCCTGTACAGTAACCTCCTCTTCATTCACGTCCTCTGGGCTTAAAGCTAAACTAGGTAGCACATTCGCCATGCTAGGAAAAAAAAAGCACACAAATGGCTTCAGTAGTGCATACTGCAGCTTTTATATGTACAGTGCAGTATATATGGGTATTTGCCCGCTTATATTTTGTTTTTTTTTCCAACTTTTTTTGCCACGGTTGAATAATAATAATAAACTATAGTGTCATAAAAACAAAAGGAAGAAGATAAGTGTTTTAGATTATTAATTTTATTTAAAGGTGACCCATTGAACAGGTTAGGATCAGTCTATGGGTTACAACAAAACATATTCACAGCATTTTTCACACAACATCCCTCTGAGGTAATGAGATTTTAGTTTGGTCAGTTTGTTCTGATGAAATGTTCTGGAACTTTGCTTGGGTTGCTTGGTAACGGGCAGAGTTCCACTGGGGTTGCTAGGTAACGGGACTGGGCTTCTCTGGGGTTACTAGGTGAAGGGCAGAGCCTGCTGATTTGTGACATTACATATGAAGAATGTTTGAAACAGCTCACTTTCTAGACATCAAAAACATTAACTAAATGTCCAAAACTGTCTGGATGTTTTTATTTAAGCGCTTGGGCTGTTTTTAGAAGCAGTAGAGACCCAAAAAGTAGCACATAAACACACAAAATGTAAATTTCTCCTTTATTTAAACATTTTGCAGCACTGGTAGAGTTTATTCAGTTATCCGACAATCAGAAAACTGTCAGGAAACAAACCAAGAGTCCTTATTTAGTAAATGTTAATATCAGACAGATAACCTAAGTAAATATAAGCTCATCAATATTTAATCTAGGGCTACAACTAATGATTATTTTATCTAAATCTGATAAAAAGTAAAAGTTGCCACATTCTGTAATTTCTTCATTTAACCACTTGGACTTTAATGCAATATTAAAAATACAGTAAAAGTTGCAAATAAACAGCTAAGTTCCTTTTTTGAATAATAAAATGAAAATTTTACAGACTAGTTTTTTCCATCCGCAGACAGATGGATGTGAACGACTATTTCCAACCTGTTGTTGGATTTCTTTGAGTATGCTGCTTCTAAAATTGTTGTCAGCTGTTGCATTTTTTTAAGTTAAGTTAACCACAGTTTATTGAAGCTTTAACAAGTGGTAGCAATCGCATTTTTATAGTTTTTTCCCCTTTAATCAGCAAAATCAGACCTTTAAAACAGATTGTTGTATTCACTCAGGTTATATTTGTTTAACATTAAAGTTTGTTTCATGATCTGAACATCTGTAAGGGGGAAAATACATTTTACAAACTTGTTTGTGACCTCTAAGTTTGTCTGTAAAGATTAATTACTGAATCTGCGGAGAAATATTATTTAACTGCAAAAAGCTGCTTTATATACAGGATATTTATCTTAAGTGCTTTAAGTGCCTAATGTTACTGACTGTGTATATTTACCTGTTTTTTGCTATTAGGGCTTTAATACGATCCACTTTCCGCCGCTTATCGGCTTCCTGCTCAGGACTCAGCGGCTCTTCTGGGTCTGACTCAATGTAACGCTCAGGAATCAGAACTTTGTCTGGAACAGAAAGCTGGGAAAGAAAAACAAGAACCTGTTACACATTTCATATAAATCAGCTGCTTTGTAGATGACAAAGAAAGGAAATAAAACTGATAATGATACAGTTTAATAGATTTCTTCACCCATTGTGTTTTAACATTAGGACAGAAGCTAATGATTATCTTAGTAATCAATTATTCTGGCAATCTATTCATTAGATAAAAAAAGTCACATTCTGTAGATTTTTTGCTTCACCACTTAAGCCTTTTTTACGCAACATAGAAATACATTAAAAGATGGAGATAAGCAAATAATTTAGTTCCTTTTTTAAATAAAAATAACTTAATTGTCTAAAATGCAATAACATAGTAATCCTTCAGTGAATGTTTGATTATTTGTAGCAAAAGATGCAAATTTTTTTTGTATACTTTCCTGTTGATTATTTTTTCAATTAATTGGATGGCTAAAGGTGCCTATTAGGAATTTAATTTTTTTTTACAGAATCTGAAGCAGGTGATGCTAAAACTGCCACTTGAAGAGTTATGGACAGAATATATTCATAGGTTGCAGATTTATTACTTCATTTTAAATACAAAAAGTACTTATTTTTTGTATTGTGGCTTGATTACTGCTCTGACTGTGCTGTTCTGTCAGGAAATGGATATTTTTAGAGTCATACTGCAGTTAACAATTTAACAATTACTACATTATAAGACAAATTATTTTTAAAAATATCGATCACAATTAATGCGGTTCCTCATTTCAGCCCTAGTTGACAGCACACCAAACCTGTCCAGTCGTGCCAGAGTGTGGTGGCTGGTGTTCTGCCGGTTTACCTCTCGGTCCAGGTTGAAATGATCGTCCTGCGAGGATTCTTTGAGGCGGGCGATCTCCTCTGCGGGCGTCTCCTGCTCCCCCACCAGGTTCTGGTGTCTGAGCGACGCCTCCAGCTCCTGAATGTCACTGCTCATCACCTCATCTCTGCGCCTCATTTGGGACTAAACACATGACAACAAACAAGAAAAAAAAGGACAAAATTACAGGATTTGATGTGACGAGTAAGGAAAAAAATTCATCAATCAGTTGAAGATCATAGTGGCCTGAAATCTATAGACGCATACAATCAATGTTTAAACAAATTTGTAAAGCAAGTACGAACTCTGTGTGAATAACAAGGTTCTGGTGACCAGCAGAGTAAGTAAATGCAGTGATATACATGTAGGTTGTATTAGCTTGCAGATAAAAGCTACATTAGAAAAGCTAATTTTGTTAGTCCAGCAGTAGGGCTGTATAATAATATCGATATCGCGATATACATCGATATTTTCTTTCCTAGAAAAAAATTTGATATTCATCTGTAAGTATCATAACATCCAACTGTCACCTTGCTCACTCAGGTCATCAGGCTTAGAGTGATTCCTTCAGATGTTGAGGTTTAAAAGGTATCAAACTATTCAGAGCAGGAACTTGGTTCACTTTATTTACTTTACAAATACATGTAAGTTACAGTTTGTACTGTTTCAATTAAAAGAAACAGGTTTTCTCACCACTTCTTTGATTCATTTTGTCCAGCTGTCCACTTTCAGTCTGTGTCCAACCAGAGCAGGTATTGTGTAGTTGGTGCTTTTAATCAGTTTTCAGTTAAATTAATTCAGTCCTACTTTATAACAGTCACAAAATGTCACCAAAATCACTCTGTCCCTCTAAAATCTTAAAAAAAAAAAAAAAAAAAAATCGCAAAAGTGTTGAATTGTATCGTTTGTTGAATATCACAATATATATCGTATCGTGGGCAGAATATTGTGTATCGTATCGTGAAATTATTGTATCACTACAGCCCTAATCCCCAGGAGAACCACCTCATCTGACTCCTTTCAATGTGGAGGAACAGTGGCTCTACTTCAACCTCAGCCCAGATAAGGAGTTCCTATGGCTACTACTGATACTGAGTCTGATCACTCAATGAAGGAAATGAATTTTGGACACTTGTAATCGGGATCTTGTTCAAACTTTTGAAACATTTAAGGCACCTGATTCCAGTAAACTTAGAAACTTAAATGCCAAATGATTCAGACACGCTCTTTCAGGTTATATGGTTAGTTAACCCAGTGATGTCATTTATAAAACATGCACACACCCAGGAAGCTGATAAAACAGAATTTTACATCTTGGCAGGATGCCATCTTCATCAAGCCCTGAGAATGAATATTTTCTAACCTTTAAGTCGACAACTAGCTCCTTAGAGGAGGAGAAAGTTGAGAGCTGGGTTGCAGAGCCTATGCTGACCCTTGGTACAGCAGCACTGGAGCCCCTCCACAGTCCCAGAATGCCATGCTGCCTGTAGATGACTCTGAGAGCATGGATCATCCCCTGTCCGAAGAAGAAAGAACCCATCAGAAAACTGCATTTACATTTTCACTGTCACCTTGTGTCACTCGCTGTTTTTTTTTCTTTTTTTTACCTCGTGTCTGTACTGATGTCCCACTGCGATGGAGGAGGTCGACTGACTCTGCAGATGAGTCTTCACCTGTCAGTGTGCAGAGTTCATCGTTATCAGTCAGCGGTGACCCCTGACCTGTTCAAAGTGAGGTCATCTACTAACCAGGTACACGGGGCTGCCCATGACGGCGCCCACCACCCCGGCACTGGCTCCCGCTAACGTGGTTTTCACCGCGCTGACCCTTCCGTTGGTGTGGATGTAACCTGCCGACTCCATGATGGAGTAGGAGCCGAGCCGGACTCCGTTCATGAAGAACTGATAAACCAGTCCGGGGACGAGCCCTTTCTGCAAGCCGGCCAGTCCGTCCACTTTGCCGATAGTGTAGAAAGCGTGGAAAACGTTGCGGTAGTAAACCTGGTAGGTGCCGCGGCTCTTCAGCTCCCCTTGAAGTTGCATCCGCGTCTTGACGACCTCCAGCGGGTTGGTGAAGAGACAAGCTCCGCAGGCCGCCACGCCGCTCAAGACGAAGTCCATCCCGAGTTCGGGGTTGCTAACGCGGGTTTCTGCCCTTCATGTTGGTCACGTCGTGCTCAGCTGCGATGTCTCCGCCCACTTTTACTGTACGGCTGTGACGTCGCAGGGCGCAGATACATGGCGGCCAACTGAAAGCGCCGTGCTGCTTCACGAGCTTCCTGCCCGGTCGGAATTTTGATAAACGAGAAGGTCAAACGCGAAATGTCCGCTGAATGCGGGGAAAGAAAATGGCTTCTTCACAAATGTATCTGGATTTAATTATTCTATGTAATTTTCAAATGATTTTGTATCTTTAAGTCACATATTAAGGGATATAAATGACAGATAGAAACGATGAGAGAAGAAAGAAAGTCGCTACTTTCTTTGCTTTCGTAATCAAAAATTAGCGGCAACATTAAGCCCGTTATGACTAGAAACAGTAACTTCTTGCTCTCTGTTTCTGTGCCACACGATACAGTTACATCAAACCCACATTCACATCTAACCCAGTTTTTAACCCACCTTTCATCCTTTCCTTGAACATCTCATCTTACAAAGACAAAACAATACGAGTGTTCGTCATAATACGTCTTTAAACCTTATCGTAGCCCATGAACAGGCTTTGTCTTGTTATAATTATATTTATTATATTTATAGAATCGTGCATAAAGTAACTAAAACCAAATCTGCAAAGCAGAGGGTAAAATTGGACAGTGTTTTATAAATAAATGTATGCGCTTCATATGCACTGAAAACACATTTTGCTACGCTGTACATTAATCCTCCAAAAAAAGAAAAATAAAATCAACCCAAGTTTACCAAAGTAAAATGATGGTGGTGAAGAAAAGGGTTCGAAAGTGGAAAGCCAAATATTGACTTTTGACCTTAGTTGGCCGCCATTCCTTTACACTAGGGGGCGGCAGCCACCTGTACCTCAAACAGAACAGGCTCAAAAAAGAAAGGAAAATAAATAGATATTAATCATCATTTGCATTATAATAAAGTAGTTATAAAATTCTTAAGTAGTAATAAATTGGATATAGCTTGCTCGCATGAGGAATACCTGCAACAGCATCGCTGGCTAAGCTGGGAAAACAGTCAATTCAAAACTACAAACTACCTCAATGTAATAACAAGACTGCTGTTTTTGAAATGAGCCAGAGTGTCATATGAACTGACTCACACAATTTAGATCAGTTCACTCACTGGGTTGAGTTTCCAACTCAAAAAATGGTTTAAAGCGAATAAAGTGTAACCTAATGGCAGCTAAAGCTTAATTTTAAAACTGACCAAAAGCATAGATGATTAGACTGGTAAGACTTAGGATAAAATGTATTAGTTGTATCAGTCCAGCTTTACCACTGCTATCTCATTGCAGGATGGTAAGACTAAATTAAACTGTTGCTTGCAGGTGATGAAAGGTTAATGTTGTTTAAGTAAACAAACTGGTTCTCTATAGTTGGAAGAAAAGTCATTGACACAATCCACTGATTAACATCTTTAAACACCATAATTTAAAAAAATTATTTAAGATTCATGGAAGACATTCAGTGAAGTCTAACCCGGTTATTGTACAGTCCAAAATGCCAGCCAATGAAGCATAATGAGACTCCTTTTAGTTTCTCCTGTAATCAAGGGTGAAGTGGGTCATGACTGATTAGGTTTTCAAGAACAATCTAAAACACCACATAATCAGTTAATAAATAGCTTCCCCACCCCCATTTCACACTGTAAATGCTTAAAGACCATGACCACCTTGTATTATAGGCAGGGTGAAAGTAGTTTTAAATTCTTGGGGGTATATAAAAAGTACCCCCAAGAATATATATAAGATATATAAGAGTATATATATAATATATATAGTACCCCCAAGAATTTTAAACTACTTTCACCCCTTCCTATAATACAAGAAGGTCATGGTCTTTAAGCATTTTTTTAAACTACAACATCTGCCCCAATAATATAAATCCATCAGTTGAATTAAATAAATGTCAGCAGTTTATTAAGGGGACACATTCTGCAGTCTTTTTCTCCAAACTAATCAGAGTGAACCAAAGTGAGTTCAGCAGAGGTTACCAGGTTAGTCTTGTTGAGTTCATGACAGATTAGTGTTGGAGTCGGAACGCTGACGTCCAAAACCTCATTTAATTACATCTATTTAATCAGTTGACAGAGGTGCAAACACTATAGCAACAACAACATCAACATTTGTCGTGGGAGTTTTCTTTTCTTCTTTAACTTTAGGGCATTATTAAACACAGATATGTCCTCTAACATAGGTGACAAAGGCCTTTCAGTCGGTGTGGAGCAGTTTGCCCTTGCAGCTCCGTTTTGCTGACTCTGTGGAGGGTTTTAAAAAAGTTTTTAAAAACATTATTTTTATTTACCCAGGCTTTTATCTCTTGATTTTATTGTGTTTCTTATGTTGTTTTTGTGCCTTGTTGTGGTTTTAAGGTTGATTTTTATTGTACAGCGCTTTGTGATATTATTTCTGTGAAAAGTGCTTTATAAATAAACTTAACTTACTTACTTTACTCACATTAGAATTATAAAATGAATGCGGGATTGTCACATTTACACATGGCCACTTTACTTGCTAACCCCGCCTGGTTAAGTAGGTTTGACGTGTCACTGAGCTGATTAGAATGGACAATAAAGTGTGTTTTATGTTGATTTGAACAGCAATGAACTAGAACATTTAATCTTATAATGTACAATATGAAGCAATATACTTATGTTTTTTACTGAGTTAAATTAAATGAAAACAATTTCTTTTCCCTTCAGATTTTGTGATCAATTAACAACTTGGAGATGTAACTTGATATCATTTTAGTGTGTAAATTGAATTCTCCTGTAGTAATTAATTACCAATTATGAGCTACTTTAGGGCTCTCTGTGTCCTGTGCTATCACTGTGTCCTCTTTAGCTATGTGATCTAAATCCCTCTTCTCCGTTTCCTTAACCACCCACTGAATCCTCTCACCTGAAATGTACCCTCTTAATGCCGGTGTCCTCCTTTTTAAAAACACACAAACGCTTTAAGGACAGCAGAACATTTTCATTAAATTCAAAGTATTCACTTGATTACTGAGAGGCATACTGTAGGCAGAGAGAGAGAAATTCAAAGGTTATGTTAGATTCTCATGAGGATGTGAATTTGTCTGAACCTTGAAGGGTGATCCTGGTCAGATCCTCAGTGGTTCAATCACTTCTCTCTGTGGCATCAAACTGAAATCACATTATTGCTAATTTTATTGCCTCATTAGGATCTAAAAAATATCATTAAATAGAATATGGGTGGCAATTATCTGAGAAATGTATCAGATGGTCCTGGTTAAGATTGACTGGATGATTGTAAAAACCCATGACATTACACTGCGTCCCATGAGCTGGATTTCCTATGACCATGGCTCTTTCTGAGTGTGCCAAGTCGCTTCCGCCTTTTTATTATCCAGCTGTAATCCTCAGCAGCGAGTGAGCTGCCAAACAGGATCTTAAGAGCAGAGCGAATCTCATCCTGAAGTCTTCACCTTCCCATCACATCCCACTGCAGTAAGAGGAGATGAGAGGAGCGCTCTGACAGGACAGAGATCATTTCTGCTTGTGCTGATTGATCTAAAAAAGAAAAAAACAGCAAACAGCAAATAGGGATAAAAAATATTCATATTCTTTGGATCTAAAATCCTAAATTTTAATCAGCGTTTCCAGAAGCGGAAGAAAAACAACACAGTGAGTACTACTTATTTTGTCTCAGGTATGTTACAATTAATTCTCCAAATCAGAAAACTCACAACATTTCTTGGTTTTGCTGATGATTTTATTCATTGTGATAAATATGTTGAAATAAAATTGAGTCAAAGTAATTGAACATCAATCAAAACAGATTGCTTTCTGTTTACCTTTTATAGTTACATATAACTAAAACAGTACAGTCAAGCTTGGTCTCAGAGAACCACACAATTTGGGCTAATTAACAGCCATCGGTTCATTAAGGGTAATTAACGTGAAGATCAGTCACTCATAGGGAAAGCTGTGGTGTTAACGGTCAAGGTTAAATGGATTAAAAGCACCTGCAGAGGCCAGCGTGTTACTATCTGCTTCAGCCAGCAGCACTGGGTCAGGAATGAAAGAAACAACCAGAGTGACCTGCTGATCCACTGATCCACATTACACCTTATGCTCAGCTGTCTCAAAGAAATGTTTTTTAATAAAAAAATGTATTTTTATAGAAACCACAAAAACAAAAAAGAATAGTTTGATTTTAAAAGATATGTGATCGACTGCTCCTTGTTTTAGTCTTGCAAGGTAAGAATAAAATAGTTGCAGTCCTAAACTATTTAACACTTATGAACTGATGATTGTTAATTAAACTAATTAAACAAATGTTTAAAAAAAATTAAACAATAAAAAACAAAAAAGCTGTGAGGCATACAGGAAACCAATCTAGATAAAGAAATATTACATTATGTAGAGAAATTATGTAGAGAGTATGAGAAAATAAAATAATAAAAAAATCAGTTGAGAATGAAATGCTTGTTTACATTCACAAAAATCCCAAAAAACATGGTAGAGATGAACGTGAACACAACTGATGTGAGGGACTAGTGTGTCACTACAGGACGAGTCTCACAAAAGAGTTTGACCAAAGGAAGTAATACCAGCTATAAGGTGCTATGACGTCCTAACTTTTTCCTCAGTTAAAATAAAAATGTTTCTTCTTTAACTTATTGACTAAAACTATGTATCTTCTATCTCTCTTTCTAACCTGTAATAAACAACTTTCTATGCTTTTGAAAGCACTGATTGTTTAAAGAGTGTCGATCATTTGTATCTGACTTGTGAACAGCAGAGTGCAGCAGATCCCAACATGATTTAACACCAGGTCCATTACCTTAATCTGTAGTTTAAAGCAGGTGTCCAGGAGTAGATTAGGCAGCAGACCTTTGGATTAATATATTAGAGATAAGTTGCTAATATGTTAGAGACTTATTTAAGTATTTAAATACTCTTTGAATACTTAAAGTATTTAAGGAATCATAAAGGAATTTTGGAAGCAGTTAAAATAAGCTAAAATATGTTTCCCATTTGTGTGTTCAGTTTGCAAAGGAGCCGCCTGAAAATGAAGCAGAAACATTTATAATCTCAACAAAATTACCAGGTTTTCTAAATGTTGTCACAATATGAAGTCTGATCTCTAATGGAAACGTCAACCATTCATCGTTTATATCCACTTGGTGCCTGACTCCAGTCGTCATTGAAAAGACTGGCAAATAATTTGTCTTAATACATTAATAAATGGTGCCAGAGGACTTACTTCTCACTCAAATCATTTTGATTTATGAATCTGAAGTTACCTAGGCTCTACTTCCAACATTTGAATCATATGACACGTTGCTAAAATACACTGTTCGTAACTGTAACATAAATATCTAAGGAGGAATGCAGTGAAATGAGATCAGTCACCATGACCTGAGAAACAGCTGCTGGAGAAGGAAAAGATAACGGCAGAGGAATTTGAGAAAAACTTTCCAGAAAATGAAGGTGGGAATGTTAGATAACATATCACTCACATAGAGAAATGCAATAGATGTGAAAATTGTATCTCTTGGCTCCCTTCATGTCATCTTTGCTTTCAACTAAATATTAGAATTATTGTTTGTGGCTGAATTAATCACTGCACAAATGTTTCCCTAATCACCAGCATAGTTTCAACCCTCCTGTTAAATTGCAGGTCAAATTGACCTGTTAAAACATTTTTAAAAAATAGTTGGAAGGATTTTTTCTGCAAGAAACTTTTTCTACTTGTCTTAATAGGGGACTCTACAAATAAACTGAAAATGGTTCATTTTACACATTCATTTTATTGTTTTTTGTGTGTAGGTTCTTTCAGTGGTCATAAAACAATGTAAATTACATTTTTTATGTCGAAATGACTAAATGAGTACGTTGATTCTTTATTTGTGAGAAATAATAATAAAAAAAAACATCATTGCATAAACATTGATTGCAATTGTTAGTATTGGAGTTAATAATCAGATACAAAAATGTTTTGGAGAATTTGTTTTGGTTTCTGACACTACTTAATGATTAAACCCTCCACTCTTGGGTCAAACTGACCCACAAACATTATTGCTGTACCTTAGAAACGAACATAACAGGAGGGTTAAATTTCATTAATGGCGCCCCCATTATTTTAACCTTTAAAATTATTTTTCAGGATTTATGCCCAGGATTACGAATCATCCATTGGTTTTTAGTTTGAACGGAGCTGATACGCACTGATCATTAATCAATACATCCTTAAAATATAGAAAAACAGTTATTAATGTTTAACCAATCAGGAAAGAGTACCCATGTAACAACTGATGGTAGTTTTCTAAGCTCAAAGCCCTTTAAAGACACTACTTGTGCTTTTCTTAATATTCTTATCCTCCTTCTCTCGACAAAGGTAAAGCGATGGACATCGGTGGTTTGGAAACTGTCGTAGCAAACTCAGCTTACGTGTCAGCCAGGGGCGGCGCGGATGGATGCGCAGCCGCCGCCATGCGCGACAAGAAAATGCGAGCCAGGCTGAAACTTCCTCACATCAGAGACTGCCAACACATGAAGACCACTGTAGACACAACCTTTGAAAGCATGTGTACCAAACAGCCCATCGGCAAGCGCTTGTTTCAGCAGTTCCTCCAGAGCAGCGCCACCTACAAAGATGCAGGAGACCTGTGGAAAGACATAGAAGACTACGGGATAAGCCAGGAGAACGACAGGCTGCAGAAGGCCCGGAGAATGGTCAACACGTATTATGAGACGGCTTCAAAGCACTTCTGCGGCTTCCTGGAGGAGAAGGCCATCGTTCGTGTCAAAGAAGACCTAAAGAACGTCCGTGCTGACCTGTTCAAGGAAAGTGAGCAGCAGCTGCTCCAACACCTGGAGAAGAAGGCCTTAGACGAGTTCAAGAGCAGCATGTTCTTCCTGCGTTTCGTTCAGTTCAAATGGCTGGAGAGCCAGCCCTTCGATGAAGAGTGGTTCATGGACTTCAGGGTTCTAGGTAAAGGAGGGTTTGGGGAAGTGTTTGCCTGTCAGGCGAAAGCAACGGGCAAAATGTACGCCAACAAGAAGTTGGAGAAGAAGAGACTTAAGAAACGCAAAGGTTATGAGGTAAAGCAGTGATTTCTATTGTATAAAATGTTAAAAATGTTTTCCCTTGGCAATTTCAAGAGAAATTGAGGCGCTTTCCTTATGTCCCTTTAAATTTGTGACATTTTGTCATTTATACACACAAAACGTCTTTGTGTTTTATAGGGGATTTTAGAGATAGACCAGCTTCTTCCATTCGTGAAATGGAAGAAATTACTACTTTTTCTATACACACAACTTTTAAAATGGTGGTGTGGCTTTGTTTTCAACCTCTTAAACCCTTAAATACAATCCCCTCCAATTAAAGGCCTTTTGAACTCTGTACTGAAATAATATGTGAATATTCCCAACTTATCAAATAGTGATGTTTTATTTGCAATTTGCAAGTATATGGATTGCTCTATTTTCAACCCAAATTGTTTTCATTTATTTCCAAACCACAACAGTGGTTTCTGTGTCCAAATTTACTTACTGGACTTAATAATTGAACTCAGAACAAACGCACCCCTTCAGCGCAAGGATCTTGTGACTTGAATGCCATTTGTTTGACTATATAATGTGGTTTTGTAAGGAGAAATATCTTAATATGAATCATATCTAAAAAAACCCAAAAAGATATTTCATGCAATTACCACAGACAAGATGACATAAAAATATATTTGTTCTGTTAAAAGTATAGCTTCTTCCTTAAGGAATTCTTGCAAAGTATCTAAAAGAAGAGGAGTTAATAAATCTCATAGAAACGCCTGTAATTCACGTTCCTCAAGTAGAAACCTTCAAAGGCGGCTCAGTGAGGGGGAAAACGGTCTGACATGCTAGTAGGGTGTGTAGTTCTGTGAAAGGGACAACATTGACTATTCCTGGAAGTGCTGATTAATGCTTTCCTTTTTTTTTTAGGGAGCGATTGTGGAGAAGCGTATCCTTGCAAAAGTTCACAGCCGCTTTATAGTGACACTGGCTTATGCATTCCAGACCAAGACTGACCTTTGTCTGGTCATGACCATTATGAATGGGGGAGATCTCAGGTACTCTTTCTAAACACTCAGCAGGACTAGAGAGAAACATGTCATGGGATGATCCTGCAGGCAAAAAGTTTCTTTAAGATCAGAGTAAAATTCTTTCAGTTAGCTTAAGGTAATATGCCAACTAAGCAGATGTAATTGGCTGTGCTTTTAAGGATGCTAAATTACTGAAAAATGATTTCCTGTATTTTTCCTATAATCAATATTACATCCGCTCTTCATTCCTCAGGTTTCACATGTATAACGTAGATGAGAAGAAACCAGGTTTTGATGAGAAGAGAGCACAGTTTTACACAGCTCAGATCATCTGTGGGTTGGAGCATCTTCATCAGCACAGGATCATCTACCGGGACCTGAAGCCAGAGAACGTCCTGCTGGACGACGCAGGTAACCCACAGTACCAAGTGATTCATGTCTTTTCAATATTTAACTGTGCTGTCTGGCTCTCAGCTTAAAACATTGAAGCCACAACCTTTGTGCTCAGGTCATGTCCGGCTGTCAGACTTGGGTCTTGCTGTTGAGCTTCCACCTGGAAAAGATAAAACTACAGGCTACGCTGGGACTCCAGGTAAATCTGAAGTAATAAAAGTGCCGTCAAAATCTGTCCAGATAAAATAAATATTGCGTTGTAAGTTCAGGATCATCTTGCTTTCATTCCTAAAGGTTTCATGGCTCCAGAGTTGCTACAGAAGACAGACTATGACTACACAGTGGACTACTTTACTTTGGGTGTCACCGTGTATGAGATGATTGCTGCTAAAGGTCCATTTAGAGTACGAGGAGAAAAGGTACTTTGTTCATTTGGTGGTTTTATCTATAAAGCTAAATCAATCAAACAAGTTTATTTGTCCAGCATATTTCAGCAGAAAGGCAGATCAAAGTGCTTTACATCATAAAAACACAAAATTACAAAATTACTTTTGGAGTTTTCAGACTTTAATTAGCTGAAACGGTGTAGATGAGAAGAATTGCTTCTATTTGTCATGTTAAGTTGGTGGTCTGTGAAGGACTCACAAAAGCTGAGATTTAATGGAAAAACACACACGGGGGACGCAGCAACAGAATAACGAGAAATAATAATGATTACTAGAATCAACACAGATGATAGTTCACTATAAGCAAAGTGAATGCCAGCTGTGAAGGGAACTGAGGTTAAACGGAAATACGAGAAATAACTGACCCAAAGCTGAGAAAAGGAATTCAGAAACAGGAAACATGAACTTAGTTTAACACAGATCTCAAGGAAAGATGCTACACAATGAAGCAGGGCAGAAGATATTTACCTTTACAGTTGAAAATGACTATTTCAACTTTAAAGGGGCAGCATTATGTAAAATTGACTTTTTTGAGCTTTACATCATGTTTTTATCAAAAACATATCTGGAGTGTTTGAGAAATACTTTAATCTCCCGGGGCAACCATTGAGATACGATTCAAAATGTCATGATGGATCTAGCGTCACCTTAGACGTGCAGCTTCCGCCTCACAGAGCACTTTACCTCCGTGACTCTCCCACTCAGCTCCTTCAGACTAGCCAGCTGCAATTAGCAAACTCCTTCAGACTAGCCAGCTGCAATGCATAGTATATTACTATTACTGCACATAGTAATACAGGAGCTACGTCTCAGTGAAATGCTGCTGTGATGGCTTCCTGAAGGCAGAGTTTTAGAAAGAGCAGAACTTTTTAAAGTGACTTTGAAAGCATTAAATTATCAAGCAAAACTTATTTTTTAGCCATATTCAAGATCTAGACCTTTTTCTTTTTTTAACAATTGCAGTCAACATAGTTACTTGATTGTTCTATAAAATGGCACTATGTGGCCTGGAAAACACATAATACAACTTTAATATTGACAGAATAATGAAAGCACAGAGTGACAGAAACCCACAAAGCCAAAGATGATAAAACCATATTTGTTTGTCACATAAAATCCTAAAAATACACTTATAGTTGTAATGTGACAAGGGAGAATATAAAAAGCGTTTTCTCTTTGTTCAGGTGGAAAATGACGAGGTTGCTAGAAGAACCTTGAATGATCCTGTTTTCTACCCGCCGAGCTTCAGCAAGGAAAGCAAGGACCTTTGTGAAGGTCTGATGGAGAAGGACCCGGCAAAACGACTGGGCTTCAAAGACAACGGATGCACAGAGCTCAAAAATCAGCCATTCTTCAAAGAAATTAACTGGGGACGCCTGGAAGCAGGTCAAATCAACTGCGCTTAACTAAGATAAACTCTAATATGCAAATGGAAGTAGATTTAAGAAAAAATATGGATATGCTAAAGTAAAACTGATTCATCTCCCTTGTTTGTCCATTTGAAGGCATGCTGCCTCCACCGTTTGTTCCTGACCCCAAAATGGTCTACGCCAAAGACATCGATGAAGTGGGTGTGTTCAGCACAATCAAAGGCGTGGTCCTGGACAACAAGGACGCAGAGTTTTACAGTGACTTTGCTTCTGGAAACATCCCGATTCCCTGGCAGGAAGAGATGGTAGAGACGGGCGTGTTTGGAGAAATGAACGTCTGGGGCAAGGGCGGCAAGCTGCCCAACGACCTCGACCCAAACTACGTAGAGGCCAAAGGCGGAGCCTGTGTGCTGCTCTGAGCGACAGATGGTTCCAGAGCTGGAGGAAGAAAATATCACCGACTTAACCATTAGCCTTTGTCTTGGAAAATGAAACTTTTGCTTATTTACTGAGAAGAATGAACTGATAAAGAAGGTTTTTGAGCAAGTGTTATATTTATGGAACTGATAAGAGAGTTTTCAGTGAAGATGTTTTTTCTTCTGTGTCCAAAATGAAATTCCTTTGAACCAGGTTTGATTAAGGAACAGAGATACCAATTAACCAGAGACGGGAGAAACTCCCTACAGGAGAGAGCTGGGTGAAAGCCACCACCGTGTAGATGACTGATAAGATAGAAAAGGAGAATTTCATGTGTTAAGCTTCACTTCTTCTTCCTTCTTCTCTCTTGCTTTTTTTTCTCAGACGCTGATGTTTACCCAGATTTTCTACATAAAATATCTAAAGTCAAATGCGCTTTTCTCTGATTGATTCAGTGTATCGCTCTCTCCCAAAACGAAAAAGATTTTTCCTAAACACCTTTTACTGCATCTTAAGCGCAAATACACAACTGTATTTATTTTTTAGTATATAAAATATAACACTGTTAAAGTATTATTAAACAAATGTAAATGTGGCCACACTAAATGCATATAATGTAAACTTATAAGATTATCTGCCACTGTTGTATGAATAAAAATGTGTCTATGTGCAGATGTTGTAGAAAATAATACTTAAAAGCCTTTAATAAAAATGTGACAAGCAAAAATATATCCTGTCTTCCTCCTCTTAAATGGTTTGAAATTAAAATATATTTTTCTTTTTTCAATAGCAACATTGTTTACAAAAAAGGGGTTCTTAGGACGCACTGTTTTTATATCCATCCATCCATCCATTTTCTTTGCACCCTTGTCCCTTGGAGGGGTCGGGAGGGTTGCTGGTGCCAATCTCCAGCTGACGTTCCGGGTGAGAGGCGGGGTTCGCCCTGGACAGGTCGCCAGTCTGTCGCAGGGCAACACAGAGACATACATGACAAACAACCATGCACACCTAGGGACAATTTGGAGAGACCAATTAACCTAACAGTCATGTTTTTGGACTGTGGGAG
>CAEGAF010165946.1:0-13044 GCA_903067075.1 Micropoecilia bifurca | reverse complement strand
GCCGCAACACGCAAACGTCCTCATTCACTCAGTGCGTTATAGTTACACATCGCTTAGGATTTGTTGCTGTGCGTTTGGCAGAGTGAAGGAAAGAGGAGACCAGCTGCACAGACAGGCTGAGAAATGAGAGGCAAGTGATCGGTATCGGTAACAGAGCCAATGATCACCGATCACCGATCGTGTACTTTTTCACGAAAATCGGCCCGATTATGATCGGTGACCGATCGATCGGCACACCTCTAGTATACATTAGTTGATGATAATCTTAATAATCAAATAGTTGTAATTAATCTGATTAGATGTTTCAGCCCTAAAATCCATGCCATACTTTTTAAAGAATGAAAATAAGTTTCCAGGATGCTGTATACATTTTTATACTCTCCAATGTTCATAGTAGCCAGGCAGTACACATCTTGTGTGTGTATAGAGACCTCACAGATGGAGTGTATCACCAAGGCAGATCTGAAGTGTCTACAGTATATAAGATACAGATGGAAAAATAAAGATGTAATGCTAGTAAACACAGTAAAATACATCCAGGCAGGAGCGCTTATTGGTTTTTATCCACATTGCCGTCATTCAGATGATAAAACTCCACACTCAGACACTTCCTGGCATGTATATTTGCACTGCAGTGTAATCACAGCCTCTGTGTGAGAGTGAAACAGACTGCATTCTGCTTTAAGATTCCCTGTCCTGCCATATTTGGTTTGTGTTTGCGTTTGAAAAGATGCAGTAGCAGGTGTGTTGTTTTTGTCCCCACGCGACATCCATCCTTCCTGTTTAATTGCTGGGTACAGCTTGAGGACGACACTCCGCTCACACACACCCTCCGGCCTCTGCGGCGTGTAAACGCAGTAGATGGAGTCATCCGTCACACTCGGCAGCGAGCGTGGCGCCTCTCCAGTCCTCAGAGTGCCGCCGTGTTTGTGCACACACACACGGAAAACCTGTTGTTGGCGCTTCAGTGTTCATCTGCATATTTGCATACACTTGTGCCTGGCTTGTCCACACAATGTTTTTATTTGGGTGCATAAATGGGTTTCATTGTATTAATTACATATTTATGTTTTCACTCCTGACCTTTTTTTCAGTGCAGGTATTTTATTCAGTTGGCGTTTACTATTGAAACGAGGGATCAGCCCAATATCAAGACATTATGACGTCATTCTCATCTCTCCGATATCATAAAGAAGATTCTTTATGATATCGGAGAGATGATATGTTTGGTTGTGAAGGTATTATATTTTAAATAAAGCCCTGCCACTTCTGCAGAGTTCAAGTGGTATAATTGGAGAAAACAAATGTCTGCCTAGAAGTAATTTTAAAATTCCCTCATGTCACAAAACAACTCAATCATAATTTTAATAAGTTAAAAATATTTAGAGATGCAACCATCAGATATCAATATCTGTATCTGTGCTGATATTGAAAAATGTTCTAGATCTGATATTGTTGACAATGTGCCTGATCTATAAGGACAGATCTATTAGTCTAATTCTATGCTTTGTTCTCTGAGCGACATCATGCTTTATTTATTTTACATTATATTTAGAATTCCTAATTGCTATTGTTGAACCATTTGAAAGAAGATTTGTTGCAGTTTATTTTTACGAAGGTAGTCAACCTATTGTTTTTATCAGTGACTGATCAAATTAAAGTTGTTTTTACATGTTAGCTTGTGAAGCTACTGGTTTATTTCAGTGTACTCTGGAGCGGAGTATCAAGTACGTTTGTAATTCAGTACATATTTGTGTCTGTCTTGAAACACACTTAAAAAGAAGCATTTTAAGTCAGTTCAGTTGTTTTTCTATATCAGATATAAGTACTAAACCCTAGATATTGGTATCCGAAGTGAGAAAGATGAATCTGTCTGTGCATCTATACCAGCTGAGAACCAGAGCATGTGATGGTTTGAATATATTTCTGCTGTTCCGGCTCACAGTGTGAGTCCTCAGCCTTTCCAGAAGGCCAACGTCTGCAGACTTTTTCTGTTTCAAGTGACCTACCTGGCCAACTTGAAATTGCAGGAAAAGGTTAAGCATATGCAGAGTGTGCCACTAACTGAGCTGTTTTGACCCTTAATGGCTTCAGCTCACCAAATTTAAAGCTGCACCACAGGAAGAAGACAGCTCAGCTCCAAGTGATGGTGTGAAACTCTGCTGTGGTGTTTTAGATCATCTGAGACTCGATTTCACTGAGTTTCTTTTTCTGAGGATGAGAATAACATCCTGTGGGCTTCAATGGCACAAACTTAGCAGATTGAAGGCTGATAATGTAACAGTTGATCTCACACATCACTTATGCTGAAGTTTAGAGTCTGAGCTGAGGTTGTGACAGGAAGGTGACAGAAACATGTTGCATGTGATTCTTTTCACTCTGCAAAGCTTCACAGTTTCTTACAACTGAGTTGCTTAAAGTTCTTCCTTTCTGTTTATTAGTGTTTTTTTTAACATCATTGTTCAGAGATGGTGACCAGTGTTAAGTTTTTTGCTCCAGTTTATTTATCCTCCTTCAGACTTAGTTTTCACTGTAAAGTGGTGTGATAAGTAGCATTGAGTCCAGCTATTGCAACTTCCCAAGCTACCTTTTTTCCCCCGAAGTATTTTAGATAATCTTTGGAAAAATTGTCCAATAGGAGTATTTTCTTGAAATTATTTGGAGATACAATTCACAGAAAAATAACAGTGACTAGGCTGGAGATTACTGTATAAAACATTTTATTTTTGTAAAATGTTTTCAAAGTATTTAGTGTGTGTGTGTCCCACCAGAGTGTCAAAGTCTTCCATTTGCAATTCATAAAATGGAAATTACAGATTTAATCAATTTAATCGCATGATGAATTAAAATGAGCTCATTAAATTCTGATATTTTTTGGAGGGAAATTTTATTTGCAAAAACTTCATAATCCGTTTTATTTATGGTTGGTAAGGCCCAGTTCACACTACATGCTTTTAGAATTGTCAGCTGATTTTCAGAACCTGAGACCACAGCTGACAAAAAAATCATAGGTAAAAAGGTTTGATCTACCATGTTTGATCAGCCATACAGCAAGAGCAACACACCACACAAACCGATTTCTCTCAATGACAGTCAGATTCCAGACATACAATCTTGTAAAAACTCACTATATCACACGTGAATTTAGAGTAAATAAACACAACTGGCAACTGGCATAAAATGAACGTTCTCTATCATGGTATCACTCATGGTGATACCATGATATTCTTTATTTAAATATTAAATAAAGATATTCTTTATTTAAATTGGGTCATTTTTCAGAGGGATACAAAGTGAGGGTATCATGATTTTGGTAATTGTGTGTCTATTCGAACGATTTTCTGTTGTCCTTCCATGGAAGCATGCAGGCTTCAAACGGAAATTAAACACTTTTTAATATAAGTTGGTGCTTTGACATGATCACTGAACCGCCAAAACATATAAATACAAGACAAAGTGAATCACAGCAACGTCATCAGCCGCTGTAATGCTGAACTGATGCAGTGAAGCTAGCAGGAGCAGCGCTGCGCCATGAAGCTACAAACACTGAATAGAAGAAGAGCCGCCATCGATACAGTTCCAGCTACACAATACTGTTTTACCAAGTTGCTCAAAGTCTAAACTGGTATTGTTGTGCATTTAAGGTGTAAAGTTTACCTTCGACCAAACGCCCCCCAAAGGCATCCCAGTGTCCCCCTTTTTGTAAAAATGTCCTCCAGCGCCCCCTGCTGTCCCCTGAATGCCCCCTGGGGGCCGGTACCCCACGTTGAGAACCTCTATTTTAAGCAATAAAAGATGCAATGAAAAGAAAAGGCGTTGGATAAAGGGAGTGAGGAGGACGCGTGAGTTATGTTTTTCCATCGTTAACCATTTGTGTGTTTAGATTGTTTTCTGTTCTGTAATTTTTTTAAGCATCATTGGTTACTTAGTAGTTGCCATTTTAATGTTTGCAATTACATTGAGAACAATGGGCACACAATAATGGCTACATAAAGGCTATAACTAAAACCAGGCATTAATCAATGTTTTACTAGTCACAACTGCAATATACCTGCAATGCATGTGGCTAGTGTCAGCATCAAGCTCTGACTGAATGAATAGTCTTATCATCATAACCCATTTATGTCATGTTAACGATGAACAGCTGAAAAGATACCATTTCGCTTCAACTCCTCTCCTTGTCATTTCTGTGGATATTCTTTGCACAAATGTTTAACAAACATTCATGTTGTTTCCACATATCATTTCTGATGTCCCGGACTCTCAGTTGCACCATGTCAGCTGTTTAGGATTTCCCTCCATGATTAGGTCACCGTACTTTCTGATTGGCTACCTGTCACATTCAACAGGCTGCGTTCTAGTTGGAGAAAACCCCCCTCACTGCAGCGATGGACTGGCCAAGACAATCCAACATGTTGAATATGCCTGATTTAGATCAGAGCGGTCCCAACGTTCTACCGGCTGGACCCGATAACACACCACACACTACGGGATGGTCGGTTATCTTAGAATGTTTTATGTTCTATGATTGTCGTAAGGGGAATGTCGGGGCAAAACAATTGTGAAGTGGGTTTAAATGGTTTTTATTTATGTTTTATTGATGTGGTTGTTTTGTAATTTTGGATATTAAAATGTCTTCCAGTTCTAGTATTGCAAGTTCTGCACAAAATAAAAGTTTCATTGGTCTTTTGAGAGAACAAAATTGCATGATATTGAGATTGTCAATATGTTACCTAAAAATGGTCTCAAAAAACAACAATATCATATATCTCAATAATTTCTGGGACAATTTATCATCCAGCAAAATTTGTTATGGTGACAGGCCTAATAATATTTCAACTCACCGGGCTATAAATCTTTTAAAGCCATACTGTTTATCAAAAGGCAGGGAAACCTATAAAGTACCACTGAAAGCAGTTCTGCTTCCATTAGAAAAGTGGATCTTTAGCAACCAATTTAAAAAAAATGACAAGTTGTCGTTTGGCTTCATGAGTTGTGTGGAACAGCTTCTGAAGCCATGATGGTGGAAGTATCATGCTATGGCATGTTTTGTGTCATCTTTGCATCAAAATTTTTATATTTTCATGAATTGATGCTTTCTGAATTAATGTCTCCAAGGAAACTGAGGAAATGTGAAACAGCCTCTTAACACAAGTTTTTCCGTTTTAGTTTATGAAATGTAAATCTGATTTTACCTTTGACAAAGCTATCTTACATAGTACCTTTTGTATTTAACTCCTATGTCTAATGGCTGTACTTTAAACATCATATTATGTTATTTTTTAGAGAATCTGTTTCTTAAAAGCACAAACAGAATTTACGACTTCATAGCTCATAGATTTCAACGCACTGCCGCCAGATTGTCTCTAGTTCCTGTCCCTGCTGCGGCTGTGTTGGTGCAGCTTTGTTCTTGCATGTCTGTTTTGAATGACTTGTGTTGCTCCACCTGCAGCCGCAGCCCGAGCCGCTGCACCGCGTCCCTTCCTGGAAGTGATTCCACTCGTATTCGTTGCGGATCAGTCCTAGTCACTGACCTGAGTAATGGCAACGCTCAGCGATGCATTGTCCTCAGCCGTGTTGCCGTGGTGACAGCAGGGAGAGGGCAGCGATGTGTTGAAGAAAAGCCTTGGCGCACAAGTTGAAGAGTCGTAGAGTCTCTGACCTTCCTGTGCGTATGGCTGACCGCAGAGCCTTTCATAGACACAGAGACCCAGAAACGGGTTCTCAGTTACAGGCGGGCGCCGACAAGATGCTATGGATCCGCAAGATTTTATCGACTCTCTCCTTCTGTCCCTCTAGCTGCATTTAGGGCTCAGTCAGCCTTAAAGTTCAGCCATTTTTAGGCTGGACTTGTTTCATGCTCATGGGATCGAATCCATACGGAAGAGGATTAAAGGGAAGAAAAACAAAAACAAATTCTGACTCAGAGTTCTAGGTCTGTCAAATGTCAAAATCCAAATCAATACATTTCTCAGGTTTGCGTTAATTATGTTGTTGGCGTTCAACAGCCGAAACCAAGCCTAAAACCCACCTGTTTAGAGATGCCTTTAAAACATAACTAATGGAATATTTTTAATATATACATTAATATATGGCGTGTATTGATGTGTCACCATTTGTTCTTAAGTTGGTGGCCACATTATTTGTTTATGACTTTTTATTTTTGTGGCACTTTGAACTGCCTTGTTGCAGTGTACTATTGCAGTGAATGTACTCTTCTTTTTTTTCCAGTAACCCTTTAGTCCAACCCTTCAGGATTGTTCATTTAAGTACTGCTGCCTCCACTTTCATAACTTGGTTTTGATTATGGTGGCAGGTCATAATTTAATTCTCCTGAACAGTCGGTGATACAGTGACCTCCATCTCCTGGCGTTGGTGGCTGTCACTGTTAGCCTTCTGAACTGAGAAGTTCTCAGGAAGCCCATCACGTTCCCAGCAGCTCTACTGCCTTTTTTTCTTTGCCTTTTTAAAGGTTAATGCTTGAAATTAAAACCTCCAACAACTCCAATTGGAGCCTGACTCTTTAAACACAGGACGACAAATGGGATTTTCGACAGCTATTGACACCTTGTCCTGCCGTGTGCATGGAGATTGAGGGCTTTCGGCAAGAGGTTTGTGTCAGAGTCCAACACAGCCAAACATGGTCAAAACTGCTGTGTCTGTGTTCCCCATGAACTCCCCCCCTTGTGCCTAGCAGAGGTTTTCGTATTTAAATGAAGTTGCTGAGAGACATGCAAATGCAAATCAACTGTTGAGCGCCGCCTTTTGACTCTTATTCATTTTGTAGCTAATCCATTTTACCTTCACTGAAAAAAGTGATTTTGGAGAGTGGTAAATATGATCTAAAAAATCATATAAAATTTTATTGAATTTTTCAGTTAGCCAAGGCATTATAAAATAATGGGTAAATTATACATATGCTACCCATTCGTTAACAGTAAAAACCATTACATAGGAAAATAGAGTAAAATATTCCCCCGAATCTTAAGTCCGGTGCTCCAAAGTTGCGCCTGCGTCACACTGCGTTTTTGATTGAGCAGGACGGGGAAACTCTGCATCCTCTCTGCCATCGAACCGTGAGCTGAATGTAAGTTATTTGTGAATAATATCGCAAAGCCAAATTGTAATATTTGAAATGATGAGATATTACACTTCACTTATATTCAGTGTGCATCTGTGTGACATGCCATTACTTGAAATCAAAGTTTGAATCTGTGCCTGGCGCCACCATGGCTGTTAACTGTCTGGACAACTAAGTTGCGATGAAATGTGTTGGCGGTGTGTTTTTACAAGATTAGCTAGCAAGCATGACTGTGTCTGACTGCTGGTTTTAAGGTTAGAAATGCCAGCTTTTTCTAATATATTGAATGAGTGAATGTTTAGGCACCATAGACTGTAAAGGGGATAGTTCAGCTTTTGCTGGTTTGGGAGGATGGCATTTTGGGAGGTAACCACAGGTTATCTAAGGAGTTTTCTCACTGCAACTCTGCAGATTCACCTTTCTGTTGCCACTTATCATTGCCGTTTTGCATTTTCACACAATGGTCCCTCATGCGGGAAAATCCATCAGTAATGACTGAGTTGCTTCTGGGTTGTTAGAAGAAGCTGCTCTTGGACGACATTTTGATCCCACATTTTATTCGTGGCAGAACTTTGACTAAGCCCTTTCTATGTGCATCATTCAGGATGATGCAGTGATGATGCAGTTTGACATGACTCAACTTTTCACCCTTGTCCAGATGATCAAAAGTGGGATTCATCAGAGGAAATCAATTGAACCAATCTTCTGCTGTCCATGCCTGTAGTTCCTGCAGAATTTATGTCTTTGCCTAAAAATCTTCACCTCACTCTCAATGCTGATGCTCAGCTGTGGTGCTCAATGCAGTGAGTTCTCTGCAAGTAGCAGCAAAATTAGCAGAGAACTTCCTGGATTGGGACGTCTTGGAATTCGTTGGACGTTTTTGGATGTTGCGGCTCATCTTTGGAGCAGCTGAATCTTACACCTTAAGTGATCCAGAAGGTGTTCCTTTCAAGCAACCTTGTGAGTTCAGCTGGACTTTCTGAAGTGATTCCATGAAAAGAGGTTAGCTAGTCATTTATTTCATAGCCCAAAATACAGTTTAAATAGTTTCTTGTCGGTCAATTTGACCGGTAAAGAGATTGAACAGTATATCTATGTCCTCAACCTAATCTATGGTCATCAATTGTGGGTAGTGACCAAGCAAACAAGATCACCGGCAGAAAAGGGAGTTTCCTCCACCAATGAAATAGTCTGAAATACCGTTACTGCAGTGAATATTTCATCACACTTTCCTTAACATAAAAAAGCCCAGTATTGTTTGTTCCCAATATCTGTAAAGTATTTTCTTAGTTCCATTTCATCTGCCATTATCTTTTATTTACAGCCTTACAATGTAAAAAACATTTCTGCCTGCAGGGCAAAAACCCCTGAAAATGACAGCCGTTCCTCGTTCTCCTATCCCTGCTGGCTCTAGTCAGGAAAGCTCCCTTTATTCTATTGTCTCTGCAGTGTCTCCCAGAGAAAAACAGTTTTTTTCTTCTTCTTCCATCTCTCTGTCTCTGGGTTTAATGTGTAATCCCTCCTTCAGAGGCAGAGCGGATGCTCGGATTCCACTGGGGCTGCGGCAGCTGCAACTTCCTCTTTCTGCACATTAGACTCACAAATCGAGCGTCGAGCGTCTCAAAGGCCTTGTGTGGGAGGCAGAAACACAAAATGAAGAAAACAGTGGAAATGTTCAGCAGCACTGCAGAATGTAGCAGGACCTGTTTCTGGGTTTTAGATTGACAGTCAGGATGTGGTTAGGTTTGTTCCCCCCCAACCCGCAGTCTTTTTTCTTCTTCTTTTTTCTGCCAATTGAAAGGGCAGAACTTCGACTCTGCAAAAAAAATTGTTTTTGATTGTTTATTCAATGTTGCATGACTGTGTTTTTGTGTTTAATGATGTAAAGGACTTTGAAATGCCTTGCTGCTGAAATGTGCTATACAAATAAAATTGGATTTTGATTGGATGCTGAGGTAAGGTATGCTAACAGGAAAGAACAATAAACAGACAAAGTATTCACAAAAAGCTGCTATGTATTAGTTTTGCTCCTTTTCTTAAAATATAAAAGTGTTCAAATTACCCAAATTGAAGCTACAGGAACTGATTTACCTCTGTTAAAAATACAAATTTGTCATTATTTGACGATAATTTGGGATGTCAAATAGAGGAATTGTGGTCAGCTCAAGTTTGCTTTCAAGCATAACTCCAGAATGAAAGTCAACGTGGCAGAGGCATAAAACAAACACAAGGACACAAATTGAAAAACACTTTTTTGTATCTTTACCTAAATTTTTAATCTGATCTTTATTTGCCTGCAGGTGATTCATTCTCAGATTTTGACCAACATTTATTATTAAAAAAGCAGCAGTAAGCAGCTGTTTGAAAAACTGACTGACTGATAGTGCATGACCTTGATTCTTTTTGGTGTTCCTTCTGTGAAGTAAAATATTAAAGTCAACTGGTTATTTTTATCCATTCATTTCTGCTGTATTCCAAAATATTTGCTGTTTGTCATATTCATGTTATCAGATATTTTAAATCTGATCACCTAATTATTTTAATTGGTTAAACAAAATGACCTTTTTTTCTTCCTAGAAATACTTTATTATTTAGTAATTTAATTTACTGCCCAATTTCTCATTGGTTCTTTTCACAAAACAAAATCTAAGTGAAGGCTTTACATTTTAAAACATAAATTTCCTGAAGTCTCACTTGGAAATGACCTTAGACCAGTGGTGGCCACAGTGGGTCCTGGAGGCCCGACATCCTGCAGGTTTTAGTTCTCTGTCTGATGGTAACAATCTGTTCAGTAAGTCAATGTTCTTCTCAGGCCTCTAATGAGCCATCATTTGAACCAGGTGTGTTAAACCAGGGAGAGACTAAAACATGGAGGATTCCGGGCCTCCAGGACCCACTTTGGCCCCCCTGCCAAAGATCCTTCCATGACCCATTAGCACTAAAACAATAAATGTGATCTAATTACTTTTTTCAATAAGCATCGTTTTCAGCAGTGACATGTTGTGTGAATGTACATCTGATAGGCCACCCTATGATTATGGAGGTCATATGACCACAACATTTATTCTTTAAGAATGTAGTTTTTAATTGATAAAATTGGTGTTTGTAGTATACAAAGTTTCCAAGAAACTAAATAGTGGCTTTCACCATCTTTGAGCTTCATTCCATTTTAATTCTACAATTTGAGTTGTACTTTCTGAAGTTACTGACCAAAATATTGAATATTTTCATCATATTAAACATTTTTGAAATGTACTTTGTAGATAGCAGGACTTTATGCCATCACATTCAGAGATGGAATAAAATTAGACATAATGTGACATCACAGAAAGAGTTATAGTTATACAGTTTGACACTGAATTTCACACCATTACACACTATTCAGAATGGAAACGCATCCAACGCAACGCTCATATTATGAAGTATAACACTGAATTTCTCAGCCTTCATCCTGTTACACACACATACACTATTCATAATGAAATTACATTATAAGTCACACATGACAGGATTTAATGTTCCACAAAATCTCCTTCAGTTTGTCGTGTTTTGATCAGGATGGTGTCACACATGGGAAGAGAGGAAACTGGACTTTGTGTCTTCATTATGTTGGGGTTGATTACAAGTCACAGGAATGAAAAGTCCAAACATTGTTTGTTTTTTACTTGGTTATTGACGAACTCTGAAGAATTTCTTTAGTCTTTTTATGTAAACACTTTATTATTAAATCACAACCTGATTTATCTGCTGTTCAACTCTGATTTCTTAGAATGTTAAAAGAATAAAAGCTTTCTTCTCTGCCTCCTTGTGTTTTACAATCAAGTCACGACAGATCTGTCTGCAGAAGTCTAAGTCTGGGATCTTCACATTTTTTAAATCCTGACCGTTCTTCGGCTCGGCGCACAGAGCGGCTCCGTCGGTTTTTCTGGTCTTAGAGATGTTCTGATTAAAAGTCAACCAGCAGAGCCTGTGCTGTCAAACCAGCTAATCCCTGGGTTTTCTTTGGTGTTTTGCAGAGTACGCAGAGAGCATCGGAGATGGAAAGAGTGACGAGTTCAAAGAGGCCGAGAGGAAGAGGATCATGGACCTAGCAGACAACTTTTAGTCTTTTATTCCTCATAAAGACATAGAAATCCTTCACCACAACCAATACACAGTTTTATTAGGGTTGAAACTTTACTGAAACCAAAATACAAACTTCAAATAATAATAATAATAAAAAAATTGTGGTTTGTTTTGCTAATGTACAGAAATGAAGTACTTTAAGACTCCCTGTATATTCTTACCTGAATCATTTACTTCCAATGTCCAGGTTAGACAAACCCAGTCCATCCGCTCTAGTAAATAATAATTTAAAGTTTTATTTGGTTAAATTGGTTTGCTGGAACAGAAATCCAACAGGAGATGGCAACAGATAAATTAAAACCCATTTAACCCGCTTTGCTCTGTGTGTTTTGGAATTAAGCTGTAAACTATTTTCTAATAAAACATTTTGGTATTAAACCCCCTGCCTGGTTCTGTGCAGCTTGTTTGGTTAATGTCACGGTTTACAGACTGAGACGTGCGCGGCGTCCTGATGGCCGTCTGCTCATTACCCCACCACCCCCCCTCCTCCCCTGTTGATTACTGTTGCACAGGAGATTCCTCTCTGAAATCCAACCTGCTTGTGCTGATTCTTTTTTTATTTTCCCAGGAACCCACAGATGGATCTCAGCAGTGTTACAGTAGAGCTGCATACAAACAAATCCAGTTATTCTCTCCATTTTATGTATCAGATTCTATTAGATCATTTCTATTTTTATGCTTTGAAACAAAAAATAATTTAGTTGGTTTTTCATTTGAAATCAGTGGAATCAGAATATTTATATAGCTGTGACCCACTTACTTGTTTTACCATCTATTTTTAGTGCCAGAAAGATTGTAGAAGGCCTTTTACTAAATATATAAAGATGAGATTTGATTTGATCAGAGAGCTGCTGCTTCCCTGCTGACACAAATAAGCAGCCAGTGGAGCAGCTGCTCATCTGATGCTTGACTTTCTGACCCGGCGAGGCAGAAAAAGGCTCATTACCACAACCAGAAAGGAGGATCTGGATGGACTAGTTCGCCTCTGTAGACACTAAGCTTTTCACATTACACTGTAATAACAGGAGATTTTAAAGGAATTGTTTATTTGTTTTTTGTTTTTTTGTCATAAAAGCAAAACAAGACCACAGATGTTGATGTTTATTTCCATTTGGGTGCAAATATCTGTACTGTAAGAGGGAAAGTTCAGGTTTCTGCTCTCCTAATGTATTGAGTTTCCTTTAGTCACAAAAGCAGATGCCCTCATGGAAAATGTTCTGGGTTTTCTAAAGTCATTGAATGACTTGAATGTCCTGTTTGCAAATTAAAAATGTATGTTTCTTAGTTTGTTTTTTTCCCCCATGAATTTACATATTTGTTGTTTGTAAACAGCTTTACTCAGACTTTTAAAGTGGACCTGGAGCAATGTTATGTAAAATTAACTTTTGACTTTTTTTATTTCCTTTATTTAACCAGGTAAACCCCATTGAGATCCAGGTCTCATTTTCAAGGGGGACCTGGGCAGAAGTCTGTAGTAAACAGCAACTTGGTTACAAAACAAAATTGATTAATACATATGCACAAGTATAAAACTGTATAAAACAATTTAAAAACAGTGACACTGTTTAAAAGAATCCTGTTGCCTGTTTTTAAGAATCGCCTGAAAGAAGTCCAATGAAATCAATTCTGACATCTTGAGTTCAGACTGGAGCTGATTCCAGGCTGAAGGAGCATCACACTGAAAATTTGCTCCCCTTTTTCAGTCCGTAAACTTGGAACATGCAAAAGAAAATTGTTGTTAGAGCGTATCCATCCATCCATCCATCCATCCATCCATCCATCCATCCATCCATTTTCTTCCTCTTATCCGGGTCTGGTCTCGGGGGCAGCAGCTTCAG
>CAEGAF010165941.1:0-14385 GCA_903067075.1 Micropoecilia bifurca | reverse complement strand
TCAGTGACTCACCCGCAATTAAACTCACCGCTAGTCACTGATATATATATATATATATATATATATATATATATATATATATATATATATATATATATACTTAGCATTAAATGGGAGTTTTGGCAAGTTTTCCCTTTTTTTCCCATGGAATAATTACATTGAATTTCTATAACAGGTAGACACTCAAATCACCAGGAAACTGTTTAAAGGCTCTTGGAAATATTTTTCTACAAACATCTATGTCACAAGGAAGATAATTTATCCATCATATTATGTTTTTGTATATAATATATATGCAAACTTTTGTGGCTGTAATATGTTAAAAACTCAAGGTGAATTGCAAGTATCTATGGGCTCAGATGCCCTCCAGCTCTCAGGATGGCATCATAAACTGTTTACAGCTTATTCCAACGTTAAATAGAGCGAAGTAAATCACACATTAATGTGCTGCCATATTCAGTAACTTGAATGAAGGTGAGTCTCATTTGTGAGACTAGAAGTACCTTCTGAAGAGAACCTTTGAAATCGCATAAAACACTTTTCATAGGGCCCACTTATAAAATGTTTCATTGGGCTGATGTGATATTGTAGTCTTGAATGTCATGTTTTGATTAGCTATAAGCAGAAAACCATCACAATGAACAGAAATAAAGGCTTGAAAACCAATTAATTTATATAACATGTCTCACTTGGTGAGTTGAGTTACTGAAATAAGTTATGTTTTCAGATATATTTAAATTTAATGAATGCATCTGAATTCAGGAGAGGGACATTGGCAAGTGTTATTAAACTTGACAGATTGAAATTAATGGAGTTTTAAATAGAGATGCACCGATCCAATATTGATACCTGTATCGGTCTAGATGCTGAAACAAATTCTAGATTGTGTATAGTGAAAATGTGTCCAATCCAAAGGGGAAGATCTATTGAGTCTAATTCTATGCTTTTTGCTCTGAGCGCCGTTATGCTTTTTTATGTATTTTACATTATATTTTGAATTTCTAATTGACTTTCTGAACCATTTAAACATTTGCTACAGTTTATCTTTGACCAAGGTAGTCAACCTATTTTTTATTTTTCGTTTGTTTCTTTATTATTTATTTTACATTGGCTTTTATACTCCTACTTGCACTGACTGAACAAATTAAAGTTGTGTAGTTTTTACATGTTTGACCAAGCTTGTGAATCTATTGCTGTATTTAAGTGTACTGGTGTGCTGTACTGGTCCAGAGCCATCAAATACGTTTGTAATTCACTACATTTAGTCTGTGTTTAAAAAAATTTGACATTTTAAGTCAAATCAACTGTTTTTCTGCGTCGGTTCGTATCGGTAAACCTCAGGTATCTGTATCGGTATCGGAAGCGAAAAAAGCGTACGGGCGCATCTGCAGTTTTAAACTCGCTTTAGTTTTGAACCCGGCTTACCTCATCTTGACGTGACTCTTTGTGTGCTCCCTCAGCTGCACGAACGTCTTGAACTCCTTGCTGCAGGTTTTGCAGGTGTACACCTTAATGCCCGAAAGCTCCTTCCGGTGCTCTTCCATGTGCAGCGAGAGCTGGCTCTGGAGGACGAACTCGTCGCCGCACTCCGAGCAGATGAGGTTCTGCAAAGAGCAGAGCAGAGCAGAGACTCAGAAACAATAGCCAGTAAAGTTTGCCGTTGAACACAAACCGGAGGAGGCGAGCTCACCTCCTCTTTCTTGTGCAGCATGACGTGGGATTTGAGGCCCGCGACGCGGGAGAACTTCTTGTTGCAGACGGGGCAGGTGAAGTTGGCCGTGTTGTGTGTGGACTTGTGCAGCGTGAGGTTGAACTCCACGTTGAACGTCTGCGGGCACTGGTCACAGCGGTGAGGCTGCGGAGAGGAGGCAGTGGTTGTAACTCGATAGCAATAACGCAACCTGATAGCAGACTCCACCGTTTTCCTTCCTGAATCAGTTCATGTTGTCTTAACAGGTGGATGAGACAGAGTCAATAGAGTAAATGTGTCTAAAAAAATAATAAAAAATACATATACTGAGCAGCAGCAGCATTGTAGATGAGGTGAAAGTGGCAACAAAACTAATTTTCCTTTCTGTCTGTGGGGTCGGCCGACTTCATTTCTAAATCCAGTCAGTTAAACTGACTCCTGCGTCTCAGTCAGAGGGACAGACAGCGAGGCTGCCGCTCTTCAGCCTGGAGAGAATTCAAATGAAATGGAGTCCTTCCATTTGAAAAGGCAGTTAACGGGAGAGTGGATTTTATTAATGTCTTTTTACATGAATAATAATCAGACAATCAAGCGGTTTTCCTGAGCCGCTGAGAGCAGGACCTGATGTCAGGCATTCAGGAAGAGAATGATGGCTGTTGCCGTTCATGAAAAGAACAGCAACAGCTGCGACACGACAAATTTTTACCCCCAGGACAAATGTTGCCGCTGGTCGGTTAAGTGGATCAAGGTATGCCAAGTTATTAAAAAACTATGTGTTATGGATTTAAAAGAGATGAAGAGCCGGATTGACCCAATGAGTCACTGCACGGCTGTGACTCATTGTCTCCTCCCTGAGACTAAAGGGAGGATTTTCAACACAGTTTCCAACAACTCAGCTCTGGCCATTCAACTGAATCCTAAATAAAATGTGGTTAATTTATGGTCCATGTGATTTAGCAAAGGGTGTAATAATATTTTCGGGGGGGAGGGGTGGAAGAAGTTTAATAAGGTTGACTTTGTTTCTTTTTGGACAACTATCACAAATCTGCATCAATCTCGTTTTGGTCTAAATACAGCCAAGATGTCAAACCCCCAGCCTATTTGTGGTTTACTGTTCACTATTTATTCATGAAAAATGAATTTGCCTATTTGTGGACTTTCTCATAGAGCATACCTTAAATATTCAAAAGAAAATGCCTCTTGGAAAGCTGAACCACCTAGGCACATCGCTCCTTGACTTGCTGTTGGTTGAGATCTGCAAAGCATCCAATCAAGGAACGTCATTGATTTTCCCTGGCGCTGATTAACGGCAGCCCCAGTCAGAGCGGAGGGAAGGAAGACTGTAGACATTAGCTTCTGCGGTAGTGGTAAGACAGTTTCCACTGCAGGTATTGCAGAATAAGGTATACTTGGTGTTTGAATTAGCATGTTTAGATGGAGTCTCACGTATCTAGCTATTTGCGAACAGTTGCTATCCCTAACCCACAGAAATACTGTGGGTTAGGGTGACCCATACAAAGACACTAATTAGAAGTATTTTGCTGCGGTCTGGTGAAAGGAGTGTACAACATTCTAGCGATAAAAGAGGAGGTGAACACACCCTTTGACTAGTTCCCAAAGAGTTGAAATCGCCTAACATGCCCAGGACAGGTTCTTTGAACAGTGTACTTGACAAGGTCAGAAGGATTCCTTAGGGTACAAAAATCCTGTTTCAGGAAAATACAAAGGAGCAGAACAGTCCTGTAAAAATAGGACTTGTCATCATAAGTCAATATGAAAATACAATACTGACCATTCAATTTCAGAGTGGTACTGGAAAATAGAGAGAGCAGATGCTGCTTTTGTGCACGTAACGGTTTAGCTTCCTCCAAGTGAGTCATAGCAGGTCCAGAAGACTGGCTCAGGTAGATACTGACACATACTTCACACATGACAATCCCCTCTTCCTTTGTTTATGTGGCCACTGTGATACCTCACAGCTCACAAGGTGGGCACATCAGCACTCTCACACTTCTCATCCATACACAGCAAGTCTCACGCAAAGTCTTATCAGCACTTCAGCTCAAAGTCATTCCCCCACAGACATCTTCAATAAGCAGTGAGAGCAGAACTCTCTTATGTAGAAGCACCAATATAATACTGCCCTGCTGTACAATGATAATGTTTGTTAAGAAATGCAGGGTGGACTTTACAAAAGCTGTGGTGAAGAATTGTGGGCCATATTTCAGTGTGTATGGATGGGCAAAGCTGGAAAAGAAATAATCCGAGAAGAACTGCAGCTGTATTTGCCGAGAAAGTTGCTTCTATAAAATGTTGACTCCAAGGGCCTGAATACAAATATACCCTCACAGATTCACTAGGGTACCTTTTTTTAAAGTAAGCATTTCCTTCTATTTTATTATAGTAGTGTTTATTTTTAAGCACTTTCATCAATTATTATGTGTTTTGCATACAATGATACACTTAAATTTCCCACAGAGGGAAAAATAAAAGACTTTTCCATTCTATTTTACAATATAAAACCCCATTAAAGTTTATTGGTTTTATTGTGACATCAGAGCAAAATTTTGCAAGATGAATGTGTGAATTCATCTACAAATTTATTTTTAATTTTATAGGATTGTTTATTAGATTTTACATTAAAATGAAGAAAATCACTCTGTCTGTCATTCTACAACCACATTATTCTCTGGGGTGACCTACATTATTCAAGCGTGGCCCCATCATTACCCCCCTCAGGGATAAGTACTTCAGGAAGCGAATGTATGATCAAATGCTAACTACAAAGTCAAAGTGTAAAAATCTAAATTGAAATAAATCAATTTTCCAGTAAGAATCCATGGTGAATATTTACCAAAATAATCATACAGCACATTTAGAGCAAACGTAAAGAAGACAAGTGGTTTTCCCACAGTAAGGCCGGTCCTATGCAGCGACCCGTAACTGAAAGCTCACACTTTATGAGATGCGGCTTTACCTTATCGTTAAGCTCATGTTCACGGAGATGTTTCTGTAGCTTGCTCTCTTTGGTAAAGGTCTGGGAGCAAATGGTGCACTTCTTTTCCCGTGACCCATCACTGAAACCTGTAAGAGAAACCGAAATGGCGGGTCAAGAGGCTTTTTGGAGAACACAAAGTTCTTGCATCTTGCATGAATCTATGCAGCAAAGACAGTGTGATTACTTGTTAAATAATTAACTAGATGCGTACTTTACCAAAGAGAAATACATCGTTTTGATCTGACCCTAGTTACTTCGAAAAGTTTGTGCCCATCTCAAGACTTTTTCTTTTCAAGGAGGAAGAAAAGATCTTTATTGAGCAGTTATCTACATTCTTTACTAGAAATGACTTGGGAATACATCAGTCTCAGCACAGGGACAGAGACAGCAAGTGTCTGCTGCAGGGAAAGTATCAAGCGTGTATCACTGGATTTTATCAAATTTCTCTCAATAACTGGGCTGGCATTCCCAGAACATTTTTCAACTGATTTTTCTCTGATTTCCAGGACAGATTTTTCAGTGTGGCCATGGAAAACTTTTAGTCAACCTCAATAAAGGTGATTTGTAGGGGATGCCTCAGGTGCCCATCCTTGGACATCTCAGGTTTTTTCGGTGGAAATCTCTAACCTTTAAGGTCAGTCAATTCAGTTTTTCTTGCATTTCACACAGCAATGTCAAGTAAATTTTACCTAAAAGACAATGAGAGAAAGTTATGTTTTTTTCTCCTCTAGATTTATGTATTCCTCCTTACTACACACCTCTAAAATGATACAAAATGCATCAGCTGGACCTCTTAAACTAAAAACGATAGAAAACATGGCACCCATTTTTGTGTAGATTTATTGGCCACCACTGAATATCAAAATTGATTCTGCAATTCTTTGAAAGCTTGTTCTGGCATTGGTCAAAGCTTACATTTGCCAACACCACTCATTCATGTATGTCAAGTCCTAAGGTCAAAGCTTTTCCGACTACTACAACACAAATAACAGCTAAAAACTAACAGTAAGTGATCTTATTCACTTACGGTTGCTAAAAATGATTTGTAACAATCAGAAACATATACATTTATTAGGCTTTCTTGTGTGCCTCCAAACGTTTCTTTTAGAATTTCAAGGGTTTTTTAAAAATCTTATTTCATTTATGTATTAAAATGTTTTCTATTGTTGCGCTTTAACTGAGTTGTTTTTAAACCACAAATTGCACTTCCTAACATTTTTAACATGCTATTTGGAGTCAGGCTCAAAAATGTTAAGCAGATTTACATTCATATGATTTTGATTAAGCCAAAAATGGTTGGAAATGACAAAGCATGTTAAAATATTATTTTAACAAACACAGCATCTCAAACACCCCTCTAAATAAACAAAAGAAAAGCTTTTATTGGTGTTACAGCATTTGCTTGTTGTGACAGACCGTTTTTAGATGTCTAATCTTTTACAATAAGGTCCAAGACTAAAGATAAAACTACTCAGTGCTATCACCAATCTTCAGTTCCTGACTCAAGCCAGACTACTCAACAAGGTTTATATTTTCTTTCAGAGAATGTTGGCAAAATTAAAAGATTACTTTAAATGTACAGGATGGATATTTTTTATCCACGTGTGAATGAAGTTTATTGCTATAGTTGCTCACAAAAACTGCAGGAATAGCACTCCAAATATTGCGTATCACTTTATTCAAATCATCTGTTTGGGTGGAACTCATTCAACTTGGTATCAGTTCATAACCGGGTGCAATACGCCCACTTTAGCTGCTTTTCCGACACTTTTTAACAGTAGGCTGGTCGAGCAAAGCGACTCCATCTTAACGCATTCACTAATTGGGATGTATATTCGACTGTCTTTAAATTTTGCATCACTTCTCTAATATGTCCTTTAAATTGAAACGCCGAACGTATCATAACAATGCATGTAGTCAGATAAAACACTTAAATGACGACTAAACTAATGCAATTCTACATTTATGTTGTCACGTTGTGACAGCTGAGGCTGATACAACTTTTTTGTAACGAGCTGAATCCATGAAAGCCTGGAAAGCTTCGCCTCGGCACTCCACAGCAACAAACTAACCAAGGCAAACAGTTTAGCGTGCTAACTGTAATGCTAATGGTGGCAAAGCGAGCTAGTTAGCAACATTAGGCTAACAACGAACTCCGTATAAACAAATATTACCTTTACAAAGCCTAACTCTAACTAACACTACGCGGTACCACAGCTTGCTCCTCTCTTCGCGGACACCAATTTACACTGGAAGCCAATAAGAAGAGCCACCGAAACGTTATTAATATCATTCCGCCTCAATCACTCCTTCTCCGCACAAAGCCCACACGCAATACTATATCCGGGGACTATATACACCACATTCAAGTGTTAATAAATAGGCTACGGAGATACTTGGCAAAATAATACCCGGCTTTTTGGATAGCCCATAATAAGTGCTATTTATTTCTTGCATTTTGGTACTTGTTACCTGTTTCGTCCTTTCTATCTAGGTTCAGTTTGCGAGGCCGGCCCCGCGGCATAGTTCCTGTGCTCAAGACGGTTGTGCTGTGAACGATTCGCTTCCAAAATGGCGATTCGGTCATCTGTAGACAGTAGCGACTCAATGAAGGCTCTCAAATACACGGAGTAGAGAGACATCTACCGTTTGTCTCAATGTACATGCAGCTTCAGAAATACACCAAACTTTGTAGAAATGAGCATTTAGTAATAGTATAAATAAGTGTGCTTGTTGAAATATTTAGGAATATTTCAAATTTCAAATATGGTCTCATAGTGGGATGGGATCACTTCAAAGATCAGTCCAATGAACGGAACCTATCTTAAGGTCTTTGATATTTATAGGCTACTGAAAAGAAAATTCAGAAAAAAAATTAACACTAGCTTTATGTAAATACAAATGTTATTCAAAACATTTATTTCAGAAAAGCATTTTTTATGTTCTACAGCTTTTCGCTGAGACACAATAACTTCTTAATTGTACGTTTAAAACGTTAAGCAAATCTTCTTTAATTAGGAGAGACATGAGTTCTTTCACTGGGTTTGTATCAGCATGACTAACATTTTCTGATGTGTTTCAACTCAAATACTGAGGAGGGTGCCATAGCCATAATACATTGTAGATATTTCTGTTGTAATACAATTAAATTTCAAAATAAATACAGTTATCTGAAAAAAGATCAACTTAAAATATGTATATTTTAAAAATATCTTTGTTAAATTCTGATTTCATCAAATTATGTGTACAATTGTTCATCTCTGTGTGGTGTAGAACATAGGGAACAGAAGTGCCACAAGGTAAAAAAATAAAATTCTGAAAATAATATTTATATATGTTATAGTTAACACTTGTGCGTGAAGGACTGACGCAAATGTAAAGGACTGTGGCAAATGATACAAGTTTTACGTGTGTGGGGTCGGATGGACCCCATTTCTAAACACGGGTTAAAATATTTTTAATAGATTTATTGAAAAATAAATAAATATATCAGTGGTTGTCAATAACTGCTTCAGATAAATAACATCACATTTAATACCATTAATTAAAATGGAGATCCATTGTTTTAGCTCATAAATGAATACTATGTAAATACATATATATATTTTTTATATTTCATTGTAAAAAATTTAACACGTAAAATGTGCATAATCATTTACATGTCAGTAAAATATAATCAAATGTTAAATTCTGAAATATAATAACAGTAATAAGGAGTAGAGCATGTGTAGTGTAGACTTTGAAGAGTAGGTCTGATGGAAATTTTAACCTGTCATCAAATAAATTGTTTCAGAGACCTATTTTAATAATTATAGATTCAATGTATTATTTGTATATCCATCCATCCATCCATTTTCTTTGCACCCTTGTCCCTTGGGGGGGTCGGGAGGGTTGCTGGTGCCTATCTCCAGCTGACGTTCCGGGCGAGAGGCAGGGTACGCCCTGGACAGGTCGCCAGTCTGTTATTTGTATATTTCTGTCCAATTTAAAATAAATTGTAGCAATTATTTATTATCTAATTTTAGACAAACTCCATTTGATTTTAAGACATCCATCGTTTATCACCAGCAGAGGGAGGCAGTGAGTCTTAAACGAGTTAGACCATCTACTTGACAACAATCCTGAAAATGCCACTAAGAAGACTTTGTGATATAGGATTTTTCTGCTGCTCGCGAATCTTGTTCTCTGAGGTGCTGTGGACCTTGTTTACGTCAGGCAGCAGGGAACATGAACAAGGGTCTGCTGCTGGTGATTTTGCCAGTCACTAACAAGGTTCCTCTAGTGTTGTGTTGTGTGCTTGTAAAGCATGGGCAGAACAATCCATGCAAACTCCACATAGAAAATCCCAAGGGTGTGTTCCAAACATATTGTTGTTGCAAGCACTACAGTGCAAACTGAACTCCACATTCAGACACTTGACAGATCAAACGAAAAGGCATGCAGGAAAATATGTCACACGGTTGCTTACACTGCTTCTCAAAAGTATTTACACCCTTGAGGGGTTTTTTCTTCAAGATTTTGCCACAACATTATCACGATCATCAAAATACTTTTGTGCATACCTTTGAAGTGGAGGGAAAATACAAAGTTTTGAATATATTTTACAAATCCAAATCTGAAAATGGTTTTTAGAATCGGCCTTGTTGTGGCTATAATCCATTCACTTATCCATCGCCTTTGCCTGCTTATCTGTTGATCACCAACGGAGCTGCTGGCTATCTCCAGTGGTCACTTGGAAAATGGTAAGGTACAATCTGGACAATTCACCAGAGGCCAGTCTACCTACCATACAGGTTTTGGACTGTGGAAAGTAGCCAGAATGGCCGACGACAACCTGCAGATGCACAAGATGATTGTGCAAACAGCAGCAAAACATACCAACAACAGCACCACTTGCCAGCCTATCTTTTTTCCTTTGTAAAACAGCTCGAGCAGACTGACAACATCTCTAAATATCAATTTTCAAGCCTTGCCACACATTCTCATTTGAATTTAGTTCTAGGCTTTGACTCTGCTAGTCAAGCAAACACACAAGGTGCATGAACTGAAACCAGTCCACAGTAGCTCAGTCTGTATAGGTTGGTTGTTCTGCTGGAAATAGAATCTCCACTTCGGTCTTAACTCTCTTGATGTTGATTGAGAAATAACAGATTCCAAAGCTTCAGAGGTTCTACAAATCTGGTTTTTGAACTGGATTCTTGGATTTCTCGGATTTTAGCAAATATGTTTAAGAAGCAGCCAATCAGAGATGAGCCTATATTGCAAGAGCAGATTAAAAAAATCCTTAGCCACACAATAATGCAACTTGAGCATGCTATCATGGCCATAAATAGACGCCCATCTGTTGTGTGGATGTGGATGTTGCGGGACATAAATCACATTGTTAGAGCCTGATTGTCTCAGCAACATTTTCCTCTGAGATAAGAGCCAACAGGTGACTCTCGCCTGTGTTTTTCTTCATTTTCCAAACAGGTAAAGTCAGCTGCTTCAATCTTTGTGAATAAGTAAACCAGCTGGAGAGCACGCTCATTTTGGGAGCACATCTGTTCCTCTGGGTGGGCCGCAGGTTATTGAGTCGCGCCCCTCCACGCCTGTGCGCGCCCACCGATCTGCCCGCACCAAAACAAAAGAAGTGGACATCCCTCTGACCTCGTGGGGACTTCTCACACCCCTATTTCCTCCCTTTCCCTTTTCTTTTGGCGCTGTGGTGTTCTTTTCTTCCCTCTGCACCGCAGTCAAGAGGAGGGAGATCAATCATTGCAATTGTCATGAGCTCTGGGAGTGGGGCTGGCAGGAACTGGAGATGTGTTGATGTCTCACGTTGGGAAAAACACGCAGAGAGAGAGAGAGAAAAGCAAGCGAGCGAGCTGTTGATCCCCGTCCCTCTGCTCGTCTTGTCATTCATGTTAACGAGCGTCACCAGCTGGCCCTGACATCAGTGATACCGGTCGGGTCTTTTCCACAAGGCCGGTGCTAGACGTGAGTCAGACTTAGAAATGCGGTGCTTGCTTGCAGCACTTTGCAGATGAGGTGTCCTGTGAAAATGGCCAACACAATTAAAGATTAATCACTTGATTTCGTACCGCGGTGACATTAGTCTGTTCAAGGAAACATCACCTGTCTGAAAGATCACCTTACTATTTCTTTTTTTTCAGATTTGTCGACACTAAAGTAATCATTTTCTTAAATCCAGACCAAGTATTATATGATTGAAACCTGATATTTATATAAGTTGCAATTAAAAAAGGATGCATAATCTTTTTATTTGTCACATTACATCAGACTAAATTGTTCCTCTGTTTGGTCTGTATCAAAAGTAATTTTTTTCCCCAAATGATGCAATATTGAGAGAGGAAATCCTTTATTAGCTTCTTCAATCTTTGAAGATTACATAAACTTTGCCTTTAAACCATTTGAGAAAGACCAGATGGTGATATTTTAGCTTTGTAAGCTTCTGGTTAAATCACATTTGTTAATGGAATTTTAGAAAGTTTTTCTGTTGTTGTTGTTATTGGCAAAGGTTTGTAGTGGTTGGATGTACCATGGTTAGAAGACTTATTCTGAGGAATTGGAAAAGTCCCCACAAGCGTCAGACAAAAAGAATGAATGAAACTCATCACAGAGACTCCCTCATTTGGTTTGGTGATTGTAAACAACATACAGATCAAAACGAACTAGAAATAGGATTGATTCATGTAATTTATTAAATAATAAGATAGATCGCTCACTGTATAATTTCTTTTTTGGGGGGGAGTAGTGTCACTGTTTTTTTGACAATGCATCTATGTTTGGGGTCTGCTTTTATTTGACTGAAAATATGGAAATTGAACAAAAATGTAATTTTTTTTTATCGCAGCTCTTGTTGAGTCTATGTGAACATTTAATTGTTTAGTTTGATTTAGTTGTTTTACATTCATAAGGTAAATAGAGGCACATCTGTGGGTGAATCCAGAGGCAGCCCCTCAAACCCAGTGCTGGCTTGTTTGAGATCAGGGAACAATCAGAAGAAATCAGGCAAGACCTCAGAGAAGCAACTGAGGAACAGAGTCTGGCTCATTCTTAGGTCTTCTTGATAACTAAACAGACCACCTTCACTTATTCAAATGGGAATGCAAGCATAAACATGATAACAATCTTTAGTTCAAAATGTGCATCTCAAGCCCAGAATAAAACCAGACTACCAAATAAAGATGCTGGCTTATGCTTTGTCCACACGAACATGACGTAACATGATCCTCAAACTACTTCCTGTGGTCTTCCTTATGGCTTGCACTAGCAGTAACATTCGGTTGTAGCTGATGTGACTTGCGTGATGTAAAAAAATAAAGTGTTTCTATTGCAGTTTTATGAAATAAATCAATGTCCATAAGGACTAGCTTTTTAAAATTGACATTTATCAAATTTACTTTCAATATGTCAAACTTAGCAACTAGTGAAACTAGTTACCCTGAATTAACCTGTAATACAAGGTAACTGTGGGGGAAAAAACATCACTCCAAAAGTAACATAAAAAGCCAGATTAGTTTGTAAGTGGATAGACGGCGTTAATTTTGGGAGACATGGTCTGATGAAACTGAAAGTGAAGTGAATGACCACCATGACAATCATGGAGGAAAAATGGGGGAAGTTTCAAAGTCTGATCACAACATCCCACATCTGTGAAGGTAGAATCAAGAAATATTGCTTTGGCACAATTGGATCTTCCAAATGGATACTGAGCTTAAATGTAGAGTGAAGGAGTCACTCTTTGGTTGGCTTAGAGACAAAAAGTCAGCATTTCGGAGTAGCCACCTCAAAGGCTTGATCTCTGTTCAATTGGGAGTTTGGGTAGAGCTGAAAAGTTGTAGGCGAGCAAGGCGACCTACACGAACTTCACTCAGTTATCCCACCTCTGAATGGACCAAAATTCCAACAAACTGAAATAATTCAAATGCAAATCCAAATAATTTAGTAAATCACATCTGACCTAAAACAGGATAATTTAATGTCACAGAAGAAAAACATAAACTCAGTTCTTCTCTGCATGCATCGTATGTAAATATTTATTCCAGAAAGTGGCTGAGTGGTCCTTGGTGATGGATGGGACAGGAGTGGACAGGTCTTGACGTGACCCTCGGAACGACCTTGTTCAATAACATTTCACATTCTGCCAGCATTTCTCCTCCCAGGTGTGGACCGGTGTCCCCCCACCCCAGCTGTCAGGGAGCGCTGTCGGGATCCATGAAGCTGATCATTCTTCGGCATCATGGTAACGCCATCTGACAGCCGTGGTCACCATGACGATTCTCCCTTGTGGCCCTGCTCACAGGGGACAGAGAAGGCAAGGCTCATAACTCAGTGTATGCTACCAAGATGATACAATTCTGAGCCTCGTTGGTAGAGAATTTATTTTGAATACAGTGATAAATGTGCAAGAATTTACATATGGATGAGCCATTTGGAAAAGTTGTGGCTTTTATCTGAGGTTTGGCGAATAAACATTTCAGTGGTATGGCGACGTATAAAACGCCATGTGCTTGTGGCTTGATTACTGATATGGGAGACCTAAAGACTTCCAAACCCTAAAAAATACAACTAACCTGTTTCTGCTCTCCTCCATGCTTGGTTTATAGATGATCTTGACTGCAGATTATAACATTTACCACATGGATCCTTCACTCATCCACACCACTGATTTTCACAGCATTTGTGAAAAACTTTGAGTTTTACCTTAGTTTGTGTTCAGTTGATTTAAATTCAAGAACTCTTATTCATGGTGTGTCTCCCCACTTATTTAGTGGCCTCTGAGCCACAAAAAGACACTTGCAGAAGTAGACATGCCATTAAGTCTTTTTCACATTATGTCAGAAAACAACCAAGAACTTCACTGCATTTCATTGGGATTTTTACACAACCGTAACACAAAGTCTCTCATCCAGTTTGACTGCTTAATTGGATAGAGAACAATTTTCAGATCTTTACCAAAGGTTGTGGTGGTGTCTTAGTAAAGAAATTGTTAAAAAAAATTAGAAACCGACAACTTCTTATCCACTTGACTGCTAGTCTCTATTTTCCACTGGTCTGTCACATAACGTCCCAACAGGATACTTTTGCTTTATTCCTGTCGATTGACAAAATGTGGAAAAGTTCAAGCAGTGTGGATGTTTCCGCATATTTTTCAATGAGTGCAGTTTGAGAGGTTGCGATTAGTGTGATTACTACACTGTGTGCACTGTTATTAAGTATGTGAGCATAACATTTTCCTGCAAATTTTCCAATTCTAGGCTGAAGGCTTATGGGATTGAAGGGTATCAGATGTCGTGCATTTGTGTAACAACGTAGAGTGTGGCTTAAGAAGATCAACACCAGCTATCAGTTGTACTTTGAATGTCTGGAAAACAACAGTCAGCGAGATTCAAATGTTTGCAGCGTACAGAAACAAACAAATGCTTAGCGTCCCCTGGTGAAAGCAGCGAGGTAAGTTTTTTGTTTCGAAGCCTATATGTCACGTTGTGGAGGTTTGGACGTGGTGAGGAGTGACGCTGAGACCCAGGTTAAGATGATGATGATGGATTTAATGAAGGCTCATAGTCCCGAACAGGCAGCACGGCAACAAATAGCAAACAGCTAACACCGGTAGCAACTGTTGACGAGGACAGGCAGGATGAGCTAAGCTATCCAGGACTTACTCAGTTCTACTGGCAGCTTACTCAGACAC
>CAEGAF010165938.1:0-68864 GCA_903067075.1 Micropoecilia bifurca | reverse complement strand
ACACACACACACACACACACACACACACACACACACACACACACACACACACACACACACACACACACACACACCTCCAGATAACATTTATTTCCCTCGGCGATGTACCTGAAGGTAAAGATACTCGAAGGCAGTGGGATCCTCCTGCAGCAGCGTCTTGAAATCTTTGGGCATGAAACAAACACGGAACAAACACCTGTAGTTATGGACCTCCTTCTTCTGGACCACCTGAGGACACGCACACATACACATCATATCAGACATACGTTTGCACAAGCAGATGAAAGCTTAAATGTTCCCCCGACGTGTGTCAATACCTGATGTATCCTCTCCTCTTCGTGCAGCAGCAGCAGCTTGCTGCTGTTGTGCTGCTGTTCGAGCACCAAGGAAAAGTGTTCAATTTGGTTCAGTGAGAGTTTTTCCTTTAGTGTCATCACGATATCCTAGAATGGAAAAACAAAAGGCCATCTTGAGAAAAATTCATGTTCACTTAGATGTTGTTCTTACAAGTTTTTTCTTTGAAGTTGCAGATTATTTTCACAAAAATCCCTCTATGAACCAGTCATGTATGTGGATACAGTGAATCACAGTAGTAACCATCTCATCTCAGGCTTTAAAATTGTCGACTGCCACATCAAAATACCTTGACAGTTGTGCTGGTCTCAAACTTGAAAGCCTTAGTCTGCCCGTTCTCCAGATACACCTTCAAAACGTTGGGCAGGAAGAGTAGTGAGTTCCCCTGTAAACAAACAGGAGCATCAGAGATCAGCGAAAAGCGTTTGACAAAAAGGTTGAACGGGGTCAGGACATGCTAGCATGAAGAAATATAAAGTAGCATGCTTTGAAAAAAAGTATCTGAAAATATTGAACATTTTCATTTTTCTCAGTGTTACAATTATAAACCTATTATGTTTCTGCTGCAACACAAAGTGATGCATAAAATGGAACAAAAATTGTACACATTCTTTCTGTGTATAAAAACCTGTGTGGCATGCATTAGGTCTGGACTTAAAGCATAATATTTCCAGCTACATATTTCACATGGAAACTGGTCATTTAGCGTGATATGCAGTGTTAGTTGTTTTGCCACAGTTCTGTGGTTAGCATCCATAAAGTTCAGTTTTTCACCTCTTTTATATTTGCTATGACCTCTAAATGCCTTGTGTCAAACTGCAAGCCAGGCCAGAAAACAGGCCTGGCTTTCTTCTTGCTGCTCTCCCGTAAAGATACGATTAAGATTGAACACAAACTAGCCGAGTTGTCAATAGACTCTCCCAGCTAAGCGATGGATTTCTGCAGATCTTCCGGAGTTACGACGAACCTCTTTGCTCCTTCCCTTCCCACGGCATAATTGTACCATCACAATAATTCACAATAGACATTGTGTTTTCAAAGCCGATACATTAAAAGATGAAGAATAAAGGTATGAATACTTCCACAACAAAATGTTGTAAGGCAAGATTGAACTGTTGCATTTTTGTAGCATGTTTATAATTAAGTTTGCAACTGGAAATATTCTTAATCGGCATCATTAAAAACAAAACGTTGTTTACATGTCATGGTGCAATAAAACAGTCAGAACATTTGGTCTTTGGCTTTTCTTGCAAAGGATTCCTGCGCATTAACACTGGCCTGTTTCTGTCTGCCCTGCTTGTTCTCTGCAGTGAGTCATCCCTGTTCTCCTATGATTTTGGAAAGTGTTTTTCCTCCGCTGACAATGTGATGCCATGAAACATTGATGCAGGCATGTTTTAAGTTCAAACGTAGAGCAGTCGATTTGAGAGCAGTTTAGGTCCCTCCCATCTCCGGCGTCTTCTGCTCTGCTTTCTCTCTTGCTTTGTCTCCCCTGATTGTCCCTCTGCTTTTTCCCTTTCAATCTAAACATGTCCTGTAATCGCAGAAATTAGGACCGAAGAGTGGTTTAGGTATCGATCCACATTTCCTCTGTCTTTACTAATGGACACTCCAGTTTCTGGCGTTTTCCTCCTGCTGCCGCTTTTAAATCCACAAGAAAGACGGAAACTAAAACCAGCTAGAATGAAGGAACCAACAGAAAAAAAACTGCATACATGATGAAATAATACTGGCAAATATAAATCAGAATCAAAAGCAATTTGTAAAGTAAAATCTGTAAATGATCTCTTTGCTTGGTACTGTTGAAGTTGGTCTCGTTTAAGAAGCAGATGAAAATCTTGAAGTGTTTATGAAACTGTGTGTAGATCCCATGTTTCTGCATTGCAGGCTTGTTTGGGATCGAGGGAGTCTCATGTTTATAGTGACGTTAACTCAGGCGAACAAACTGTGTGTCCAAAAATTAAAGATTCCTGAGATTTATCAAGCTGATTGGAAGACAACGCTTCTATAACTCTAAAAATGAACAAATGCCTATTTTTATCTTTTGACCGTTTTCCCCTGTGTCTGATACATATCACACATGAAAAGACGTTCTAGAGATTAAACCCCCATCATGTTTTTTGTCTGAGGTAACCAACACATACCTGAGACTGTCCATTCACCTCCACCTCCTCCGCAAAGTGGACTTTGACGGGGTTGGACCTGAGCTTGGCCCTCTTTTCAGGGGTGATGAATGACGACTTCGGGCCCTGGGATGAAAACGCGTTAGTAATACTCGATCCTCAGAGATTCCTTAAATCTCAGTAATGATTTCTTGAAGGGAGAGGCGAGATATGAATCACTTGATAATCGTGTCCGTCAGCAAAAACTCCTCATGAGACTCTCTGAGCAGCAGCCATTTATTTACCATTATTTAATCAAATCAATCTTAATGCAAACGCACACCTCGGTTTCACAGACGCAGAGTGAGACGCGTATTCAGGTTGTAAACAAAAGAGCTTCGTCCTTTTCAAGGTAGACCTAGTTGTGGGGGAAATTCCTGTGGGTTTCGCCTACCGTCACATCCAACACTGATAAAGCGGTGTGTGCCGGGTGAGTGGACTGGATGAGGTGCACCTCACCTCAAGCTCAGATGCAGAAAGAGCCTGATTAATGCTTATGCTGACTGCAGCGTTTCAGAATCCCATGTGAATAGAGACACTGAATTGCACAGGCTGTACTAGAAACACACCATGCTGGTTAATTTCCTCAGAATCCCTATGAGACACAAAACTCTCCTCTCCTGAATATTGATCCTCAGCTCTATCTTAAATCATGTTTGGAGGGGGTAAGCATTGAAGACGAAAATAGTTCAGGAGTCCAAGAGCTTAGAAATGAATGAAATCTATTAAAAAATGATAAGCAAGTGGAGAAAGAGAACATGTCAAACAACACAGTTAGAGTTAACTAAAGCAGCTACATTGTGTCATTTTTATGCAACGCATGACTACTTTTGGCATTGATGTCTGTGAACTAAGAACTATTACTTGTCTGGAAAGAAAGGAGAAAGGAAGGAAGAGAAGAAGAAAGGAAGGAAGGTTGGAAGCAGGCAGTATAAACCCTGTCAGAGTGATAACACCTGCAAACACAAGAAAATGCTTTACAGTGAGTTCCACTAAACTGTGCAGTCAGGGTGTTTTATTCTCTCAGTCTGCCTCCTCCTGCAAAGATTTTTGTGTTCATTAATATTTTACACCCAAAACACTAGGAAATGAGGGCAAGCTGCATTTTATTTCCGTCGGTGTAACATTTAGGGCCGTTCTTTCTGCATGGCCATCGCATGTTCTCCCTGTGCATGTGTGGATTCTCTCCAGGTACTCCGCCATTCTCCCAAAGTACAAAACCACGAATGGTGGGTTTAATTGGTCCAACCAGCCCAACTCAATCCCAACATTCGGTGGTTACCAGCAGACTCACATGTATGATTCTGAGGACAGTCATGGTCAGCGTGTCTTGACACTCCCTAAAAGAACATACACACAAAAGGTCTGGTTGTTATGGTCATACCCTGTTGCAAACAGACTAAAGCAACAACATTCAGATACGTGAGCCTGTGTTTTGCGTTTGCATGCGCAGACCTGATTATTTCAGCAGCTTGCTCTGGGGTCAGGTCATCAACAGCCACGTTATTGATTTTCACAAGCTGGTCGCCAGGGACGAGCCGGCCATCTGCAGGACCACCTGGACACACAAAACGTCCTGGCGTTGTCACGCCTGAGGGGCTTTCAATCCGTCTGAGCTCACGCTGACGACGGGCAGCAGCTTGTGTTCTAGCCATTTCCTTTCATCTGACTCCAGTGCAATATTTTCCATCCTGCTCTCTGAAGAGCTCGCTGTCCCACAACATGCATATTAGCAGTCAGTTAATTGTGCTTCACTGTCGCCAACAGAAATCTCAGACGCTGACGTTTTGGTTCGGTTTCAACACCCGAGGTGATTTTTAGATGCTTGTTGTAATTAATCAGCTAATTTAGTCTACACAGAGTTTCAAGTTGCAATAAAGACAAGGAGACATCAGAATTATAATCTCTCTCTGATTGTTTCTGTATTAATGTTTAACAATATCTAGATGTTTATCTTTAAGAAAACCCGCTGATGATCATCTAGTCACAAATATCATCTAACTTTTCTCATATCAAAACCTGGAACCTACAGTGTTTAGTGGTGGTGATGTCCTCAGCAGGAAGACGGGTCCCACACCTGCATGGCGAGTCAGAGAATGTGTGCATGAACGGGTGAATGGCTGAAAATAGTGTGAAGCGCTTCAGGGTCCTCCGTACTTGAAAAAGTACAGACCTTTTCCGTTTTGTGACTGTTGAATTTTTGTCGAGTTTTTTTAGACTGTTGAGTGCCAAAGAGGTCATTTATTTTTCTAGGTCAGGCTTTATGGGACGAGTTGTTGTGATGTCCACTCCACACTGTTCCCGCTCATTCATCATGTGTTTACAGGGCCACACGTCGAGCAGATCTGCTTGACTGAAACGGAGGAGGGGTAGAGAAGGCACTTGATGTTGCATAGTTTGAGGCATTGTAGTGCTTCACAACAAGAACGTGTTACGTGACACGGTGTGAGCACAGTGGCTTCTCCATGGGCTAAACCACTGGCCCACTAACCCATCGATCCACCAGGGAAATCCCCACTAGTGCCAGTTCAGTTGACTTCGATCTATGCTAATGAGAGCCCCTTCTTCACATGTTTGCTGTGTCTCCTACATGGCTTTAGTCAAAGTCTGACAGTGAGTTTTTGTCTTGCCACTTCAAATTTTTGACAGCAGTCCTCCTGTAAACAGATTGTTCAACAAGAGCTGTGAATATCTGCAGTTCTGCCAGATTTATGCATCTTTACCGTTTCTCTTATTAATGGTCTCTTTGTCCAGTCTCTGAGTTTAGCCGGACAGCTAGAAGCTTTGCTGCTCTGCCTTAAGCTACATTTTTCTTCATAATGGACAGGGAATTTGAAATAATTAAACTTGCAATGTTGTTTTACAACCTAATCCTGCTTCAATTTTCATCACAACTTTACCCCTGACTTGTCTGCTGTGTTATTGCTCTGCATGATGCTGTTTGTTCACAAATATTATCCTATTTAATAAAGAGTTATATTGAAAATCTTTCTTGTGCATTAACACTTTTGCAAGGCACTGTTCTAAAAACAAAATTTGTTCTTCTCAAAACAGCAGCGGGGATTTTTCCGTCCTTCCTCAACACCATCATCCACCCTCACGTTTATTGTCTCTGCGGCTGTTTTTAAAATCGACTCGCTGCTCAACTGATAGGTTTTCTAGCAGCTGTTAGAGTTGTGAATTGATTACAGATACGTCTCCTGGTTGCCACCTTGTTGGACACGTCTTTCTGTCCTCTGCTCAAGCTGTTACACAAAGCATTATGCAGCAGGTTCAGTGAAACAAATGAACAAGGACATTTTGAATGTGCTCGACACTGTAGGAGCTTATTAGACAAGATGAAGGCTTAGAGATGCCAAAACTGTGGTCTGCCATCAAGATGAACACATGAGGAAATGATCTGAGTTTGTATCATGTGAATAAGTAATTAAAGTGTTTTCAAAATATAAATAAAAAGGAAATTATATAGATCTGTTTATGAACAAAATGAATTGATCATCCTTTCCTCCAGCCTCCGTGGGTTTGTGCTTTGTCCACTTTGCCTTTCCTTAGCGTGCAATATCAGGTAGCTCATCACTTGATATTTTCTTTTGAAACAATGTAGACAGCAGCCGGTGACACTGATAGGTCTGAAAATGCTTTTGAATAAAGGATTCATATTTCACTGTCAAGATGCTGCAGCACCTGCCAGATACAAAGAGACAGAGGGTAGTGAAACTGAGCCAAGGCTCAGAGGGGCCACTAGTGGTGTGAGGACCAGTGTCTGAATGCTCGTGCATGCGTTTGCGTGCGCGCGTGTGTGTGTGTGTGTGTGTGTGTGTGTGTGTGTGTGTGTGTGTCATGGGTGGAGACAGATGGTGACAGAACAAACTTGAGGCAGACAGAGGAGTGAGAAGTTTCTGTAATGTGCCCCTGAACCTCAGAGGGATTCAGATCTGTGCTCCTCTGCACTTTCAGTTTCTCAGTAAAAACATTTCACAGCTGGGTACTAAAATGTTTTTTGTCATTAGGTGATTTGCCATGTTCAGGCATGTATTTGTATTTAGCACCTAATTACCTAATATTGAAAGACAACTACAGATGATTTTCAGACTTGTATTGCATGCTGAGATTTCACATCAAGTCATATGGAGATACAGTTCTATTTTCTAAAGGAGAAAACATTTTTGCAGCTTCATTTTTTGTCCTTTTGGGTCTGATTTAATCCTTAATATCAGCATTTTTCCTGAGTGCTGTCATCTTGAATCCCCACAGATGCCCCCTGTATTTCAAAGTGAATTGACTGCAACAAAGGGCTGTTTGGATGTCATTGTACGAACCCTTAACCCACAAAGCCTCAAAATACGAGTGAAAAAATGAATGCACATATGAAAGCTCAGAAAGGAATTTTTTTTACCTATAAGAACCAAAACCAGTCAAATATAAGTTTAAAAAATATAAATAAAGAATTGGGTCTCATGTTTTCAGATTTCTATTTGAAAAAAAAAAAGGTTTGTGCACTTTTCCTTACATTTGCATTACTTCTGTGATGGTTTGTCATATGAACTGTCATCAAAAACACACTGAAGACTATGGTAGCACTGCTAGTAAACATAAATTAATAACTACATGGTTAGTATGGTCACAAAACCCAGTCAAATCAAATCTCCCTTACAGTATTTCCAAACTCTGCTGCATTTACACTTCTTCTGACACATGTCAGTGCTAAATAATTCAGTTAGGAGGAAGTGCTTGCACCGAGCTGAGGTACTTGGGCCTACCTTCAGCTGCATGTATCTACATTATCTCACATCTTCACAACACCCACAAATGCACGCGCAAACACAAACAAAGACATTAGTGCCGTGCAGCACTTCCTTCTGTTAATGTAATTTTGTGTCCATCTCTGCAGCATCAGCGCGTACAGCAGCAGCCCCAGCTGGAGGTTTTTACCTTGTCAGTCTGTACCGACCAAAGGTCTGCAGAGGTCTGGCACTGGTTTACCCTTTAATTTGCTGGGAAGACATTTGTTATGCAAATTACAAACAGTGTACTGGAGACTACAGTGGGAAAAAAAGGCTGACAAATGCTTTCTTTTTAGTACGACAGTATTTGCCAAAAAAATAACAAGAACTAGTAATCAGTGTTTTGCAGCAACTTGATTTACTGCAAAATAAATCTATTTTATAATGGAAAGTTGATTATTTGGAAAATATATGATAAGAATTTTGCAAATGTAGCAATTCATGTATTTCTACAATTGAAACACAAAGAATAGCCTTCTCAATTTGAACATATTTTATGTATGAAACCAAGTGTAAGTGTTTTCGTTGGGGTTTTTTTCTGTTCTTTCAGTATACCTGAGAGGGGTACAACTATAGGTGCTTTTTAAATTTACAACCAAGAGTTTAACTCATTACAGGGAACATTGTCCTGGGGCAGAAGGCACCGATTCAGCAAACTAAAATACTGCAGCTCCTTGTAGAAATTCACCCCGTGTCATAGGATGTTGTGACCTGGCGGAGAAAGTCAAACTACCACAGCTAGTCTCAGATGAGCACGGATATGTAAAATATCTGATACAAACTAAAGGTCAGCCGTTTCTAAATGCTGAAACTTTGTGATACTTCTATTTAACAGACATCAAGTTTTGCACGCTATTTTCTGTCAAAATTACAATTAATGTTTCCTCTGAGGAAATCGTCCTACCTGTGGTGACCTCCTGCACCAGGATGGGGATCTGGCTGGAAAGCGTGAGGCCGTGGGAGTTCAGGTCCGGGTCCTTTTGGATCTGGACGTTGAATCGGAACGGGTAATTTCTCTGATCAGAGCCACCGGACTCTCCTGTTTTCCCATCCACTGCAGCACGATCTCTGCAAAGCATCAGGAGGACGTCTTACCATGTCGTTGGAGGTTCTATGTGAAATTATTGTGATTTTGTTTCAAAAGCTGTGATTCCCCAAACTTAAGTGAAACAAGGGTACAAGGGTTTTAAAAATAAAACGATTAATGTCGGCAGCGTTTCTTGTTCTAAAACTCGCAGAGGTCAAGCGGCATGAAGCAGGTCGTCTCTGCCATGTGAGCAGCTCCGTCTCCAATATCTGTTACCAATACAGATGTTAGACAACAAGCACCCCTATTAACCTCATGGTCACAGTAATAATTACTGAAGTGATTTTCTGATTTTTGAGTTATTAGACTAGAAGAAAGGATCCACATCATTCCATCTTAATTAAACTCAGAGCCTCAAAAGGTGGCTGTCTTGACTTCATTTTCTATTTCTAATTTTATGATGAGATTTTATCTTGGAAAAAAAAGGCTTAGCTGTTAATTTTTTTAAAAGTCTTTCAATATATTTAAGTTAGACTTTTTTTCTTAGTCACATAATATGTCATTACCAAACTCTGGTTTGATTGATTTGTTTGAAGTTGTTTCGATTATGTTTGAGGAAAACAAGGACAAAACTCAGATGATTCAAGGTCTTGATGTTAAACAAGGTCAGTTTCCACATCAAAAGACAGTCAAGTCAGATAAATCTGATTACCTAACAACTGCATCTAGATGAAAACAAAACAGAAGCCTACCTGCTCAGAGAGTGAGACCTGCTGCCCAAGTCTCTGGACCGTCTCAGCCATCGTCCCACCACCTGCTCCACTCGGCTGGTTCTGCGGGACGGGGAGCGACTCCTGTCCTGAGACTCCATTTACCTGTCAATAAAGGAAAATATTTGTCATTGCAATATTTAAATGAGGTCTATTTTAATGCAAGCTAAATTTAGTTTAGAGCAAATCAATGAACAGGGCAAGGATTATTAGTGTTGGGTGTTTTGGCCCAAGAAAAGACAGATGATGCACAAATCAGGAAAACAAAGTCCGTCAATTATCTTCTCCACTGACAGCAACATTAGTCCTAAATTAGGAAATGCAGGCTGTTAAACAGAACGGTTCTGTGATGAGAGTAAACATGCTTTGTGTCTGCAAAATGAATACTGTGGAACTTCCTGTGCTGAAGAGAAAAGATAAGACCTCTGAATGGTCAGGACACAAAACTGCCAGAGATTTGACAAAGTTCATTTGCAGTTTCTGCAAACTGTTCTATAAAATGGACATGAGCTGAAAAAAAACAGAAGGATGTAAAATGTATTGAATGCAGAAAACCAACCTAAGTAGCTGACATATTTCAGTTGCAGTGCTTTTGTTTCCTATGTGTATGAATGTAAGAAAGTGGCGAGTAAGAGCACAGATGTTTGGCTAGGCTTCCAACATTTCAAGGTTTTAACAACACCTAAGCTGTAAGCACCACCATCCTAAAAAACAGCACTAGACAGACGCAAAACAATTTTAATACAATAAATACATTTAAAAAGCTAAAGCTGAATACATCTTTTTTCTTTTGCTATTTTGGACAACACTGTCATATGAGCTGGTATTGTTTGGTGAGGTTCAAAGATCCTCTCTGACATTTTTGGATTTTAAGTGGGCGGAGGCCAAGAATGACATCAGTTTTGGCATTGTGTAGCCTAATGGTCTCTTAGCCTGATTTATGAACCACCTGATGCAATATTGCCCACAAGGCTCAATAGCAATCAATACAAATAGTTCATCATTTTAAATAATGACGCACTTTCCTTTAAATGAGTCCCTGTTGTGTAGCTGTGAAGCAAGCAGTTGTCACAAATGAGAACGTTGAAAGGCTGTGGTGGTCGGTGGGAAGGGCATAATGGGCCAACTTGGTGTCCACTGGGTTTGGTTAATGGTGCATCAAGGAGCTTGGCAACATTTTAGATAGTGACATATCAACTTACAAGAAAACATGCTTATTAAAGATGTACAGTCTGTGGCTGGATGAGAACAACCGACTGGCCAGTTATGAGTTTCTGTCTTTAACAGAAAATACTCAAGCTATAAAAGATGTTGCTATGACATCTCAATTAAGGTTTTCTATTTTATAATAACATTGTTGAGTTAACGTTAACGCTAACGTTAGTTAACGTTAATTTTAGCCAGCATAACGTTGCTAAACTAAAAAAAATGTACATTGGCCAACAGTATGTGATAATAATACTGTGATAATGACACAGTAGCTATGTTTCCATCCGATTTTCATGCAAATTTTGAGGAACCATTTAAAATGTTGCAAAAAAGAAAATGTGAATAAGTTGTGTTTCCATCTACTGGTTTGGAGCAACCCAATCCGCTATGCAAAGCGTAATTTTAACTTGTGTCGGGCAAGTTGTAATTCTTCTGTCATGTCAACTATTGACAATGTTACACAAAGACCGGAGAAAAGACAGCAAAGCAACACTTCATCATGTGAGGTCGATGATTCCTATGTTCAAACCTATCAGGCAAAACTGATAGGTTTGCCTGATAGGCAAACTGCAAACTGATAGGCAAACTGATAGGTTTGCCTATCACTTTTGACAGGCAAAAGTGAAAACGTTTTTTTGCTAAACTAAGGAAGTTATTCCAAATTTAATTTCACCATTACCATCAACCTTTTCAAATGCCCATAAAAAGTTGATGGAAACATGGTTAGTGTTGGATCGAGTTTTGATGTGTCGTTTTCAAGATCTTTTAGCCCAATTCATGCAGCCTTACATGTCCTTTTTAAGATTTCCTGATTATGCACAAACTGATTTAAACACCTTATAAAATGCTATAATTAGGTAAGTAATTGAAAAAGAAAGTGTAATTTCATTTTTTAAAAGATCTGTGTTTTGTGGCATACAGGCCAGGTAATTGCAGTGTATTTGTCTTTACTGATGAACATCTGGAGCTTGAAGCCACATTGAGCCTGGGACTCTGCTTCCCGACACCCAAGATCCCTTTAACATCATCATGACTCCACCAGGCTGTAGCTGAGAAACAGATTCTCTCACAGTGAATAATTAAAAAAAGAATCATTACATAGCAAAAGTAATTATTTAAACGTTTATTAAAAAAAAAAACAAGACTATGACGCATTTTTGTTTTGTAAATAAGAAAAATAAAACTCCAACTTTCAGAGTAAACAGTCCTTTTAAAATGCATTTTAAACTAAAATAAGAGGCAGGTATGTGTACAGTGGTCAGACTTCAGAGACAGACAGAGAAAAAAAAGACAAACAGGAAGGAAAGAACAATGGACAGATGGACGGACGGACGGAAAAATCCAGATTTGAAATATGCTGAAATCAAATTCCAGACTTTTGTAGACTGAATTAATATCATAATTCACTGCTGACTAATCACTGAACACAAGAATAGAGAGATGAATGATGGGATGAATGAGAGGCGGCGGCAGTAACGCTGTACAGAGAAACAGCATTGGGATCGATTAAATGAATGAGCGAATGATCTCAGCAGGTCTGATGCGTCCCTCAGTGAGCAGCTAGAGGGAGGAATCTCCCTCCTGACAGAAGCTGAACATTAGCGCCGTCCATTACAGGAAGCAAATTGCTGACAGGAGAAAAAGGGGAAGAAAAGAGGGGAAGAAGAGCAGAGATAAAGAGCAAATAGGTGAGAAAAACAGCAGACCAAAGGAGGCGATGACAGACGACAAGTGTGATAAAAGTTGAGAAAGGTGGAGGCGTGTTGAGTGACGCAGGCAGGCAGCAGTGTCTCCTGGGGGATCTTTGATTATAAGCACATTATCCATCCATCTGGCAGCACATAGCCGTCTCCTGATCCTCTCTGCCGTTCCTTTCCTCATATTAGCCCTGTAATACTTCCTTTAACCCATCTCCTGCTTCATATTCACTTACTGCAGCTCCCTTCAAACACTTCTCACATTGTATTAACACGATGCAAAGGGTGACTTCTTTTTAGTCTTTTTTCATGCTACCAATTACTACTAGACGGAAAGCTGACAAAATCATAGATACAATCTCCTCAGTTACACTCTTCCTCTGAGGTTACTTTCTACGAAATCAGATACTCAGGAACAGATTGATTTGAAGCTAAATGTCTGCACTTTTCAGTCAATAGAAATATTGGGGCAAAGTGCTGCTTTACAACCTGCCCCCCTTATAAATAAGCTTGTTTCCTTCCAGAATGGCTTTGATTGAGTACACAGATGAAGTCCAAGCCCAGCAAATCAAATCAGCCACAGCAGCACTGCAGTTCCTGTTCTGCAACGACAGCATTCATGATTAGGGATCAGAGAGGAAATGTCAGCTTATTTCCTGAACAGGTGTAATAATAGCATCAGAGGAAACCTTACACTTAATCTCTGACATTTTCAGAGGGATTCTTGTCGAATCAGGAAATAAATGTGAGATTAATCACTGCTTGATGAAAATGAAGTTAAATCACAGCTGTATTATTAGGTCTGCACCCACACACTCAACACATCCACTTCTAAATCGAGACCAGTGCTAAGCCTAAACCCTGTTCAGATTGACGACAAAACAAACCCTTTGCTGTGGCAGAACCAAGAACTTCACATGTTACTGGTTGGACTGTGGAGACAAATTCCCGTTTTGAATTTTGATTAATAATTAAGAGCTATGTATAGTCCTTACTGAAAACAGAAGAATAAAAACACCGAGCCTCATCATAGGAAACAAACCAGATTACCATGGGGAAAAAAAGCACAGTGCCTCTTATTCTCATGCTGTTTGTTTTATTACCACTCAAACAGCTCAGGTAGATCAATGCATACATAAAGCTTCAGTCACAAGTGATATTTGCATCTGAATTTATTGACATAGCTTGCAGCTTTGTTCTTTTTATATTACTAGCTGGTGTCTGTAGATTCTGCCTGAACGAGCCTGTGTCTACAGTTAGCAGTGCTGCTTTTAGCGACCAATCAGAGGATCCCAAATATAAATGCATCTACAAATTAGGCTGGCAACATTAAGACATTGTTACACATGAATGATACAGAGTGAGATCTGAATACAACAGAGTCACAAGAAAACAAGTCTTGGTGAAAAGTTAAGAGCTGTTTAGCGTCTTGGGAAATGCATTTTTTCCCCTCTGTGTAGAACCACATGGTGTAATTATAGCAGCATTGTTTTTTTTCTCTGTGTCTGAGCTAAATGAAACTGTACTTGTAGTGTTAATTATTTTCTTGTTTTTTTATTTCCTTTGCTATTGTAGCTCCTTTTTCTCAGGAGGTCTTGTGTTTTTCAGGCTGCAGTTGTCAGGTTACAACTGCAGCCTGCAGGGCAGATAAAGAAATCAGTTTTAATCTGTCCTGCCAAAGTAAATAAAACAAATAAATACATTTTCTACTGCTACCATCCAGTTGCATATCAACATATTAACTTCTATTTCCACCACTACATGTGTAGCATTAGCTTGGGTCAACGAACATGTTGTGGGTAAAAAACAGCAGATAAAGCTTGAGTGGTTTCCTATTCCTGTAAAACATAGATTGATTATTTAAAGAAAATGGAGACTGTTTTCAATACATAATATAGAAAAAAACATGCTAAAACCTAGAAAGAAATGACCAGCCTTCTCACAGAGAGAAATGTTCTACCATGAGCCTCTGGGTGGATAGTGTAACATTTTCTTAAAGGGATGAAAGTAATAATCTGCTCGCTTTTGTGACTGTAACACATTGCAGCTGCAATCAGTTGAGTGTGTGTGAGGCAAGAAACAAAACAAAAATACTGTAGACAATCTGAGTGCCTGTCCTGGGGAAATTGATTAAGAAATGTTTTCCAGTCCAGATCCTAAAACTTGATTAATCCTCTAAACGTGCAACACTCCTGTTTGTTGGTGATCTACATTTGCTTTTCCCTTTAATACAGCGTTTGTTCAAAAAGGATGATTTTTAATACTTAATATAAATATTGCAGCGTTGAAGCTGAGCCTGCCATACAACTGCTGCAGGAAAGAGTCATCTCAGGCAGAAAGGTTGGCTTTTTGTTTATTGCTGAGACAGGAGCTGGGCAGTATAACAACTGCTGCAGAAAAAAACACACACACTCTCACAGTTGACTAATGGGGCTGCAGCAGCACTTGCAGTTTATTTTCCACTATGAACACTTTTTTGTGTACATCTATAGTTACGATGAGATTAATATGTTCCTTTTGTCGTATAATCTCTGTATCTATGTTTAATCACATAATTTTAATGTGAGCACTTTAGTAAGGGAGCTGTTAGTCAGATTTCTTTCTAATTTGTTGCTTTCTTATTCATGTCTTTATAAAGCAGCACACAGAGATAGAAATGTGGATAAATACAAATAATTAAACAGTGAAAGTTCATTAAGTTTTAATTTAGACCAAGATTTTTCTACTTTCAGACACGGCATATATTAAAAAGTACACAATTTAAGAACAAATGTGGTTGCAAAACATCAGAAGAAGCAATTAATGCAATTGGATGAAAAGTCACAGTTGGGAGATAACTTTGGTGGATGCTGGGTGAACAAGTGAATTAAATGTTTTCAAGCCCAGAAGGTCCAAAAAGAGACCTCAGAGTTGTTGTGTTTCATGTGATTTCCAACATCAATCAATATACAGACTTACAAAGACGAATGAAAAAAATATGCCAACCAGCAGGGCATGTTCTACCGCTTTCTGTGGTGCGTTCATGACCCTGCGAAAACATGGAAATGCGGCTATGCTCTCTTGATTAACATATGCTCTAATGTGATAGATATGCTCCTCAGAGTTTTTGGCAGCAATGCGACTCCATAAAAGGGTACCAACGCTGCCTCCCGCCTCTTGAAAAATGGGGATTGGGCGATGGATGGATGAATGAATTTTCAACAGCTTGGAAAAGTGAAACACAGTGTTGATCTAGTTTATTTATTTTGTGAATTCAACATCCTGGTATAGTGAGACGCAGATTACGTCCAGCTTTTCCATAACACACACTGAGACATGCACAGCGCAGGCAAATGGGATTAGAGAGTGTGTCTGGAGCCTGTGGCAGGGAGTTTGTGCGTCACTCCTGCTGAGCCAGATTAAACTGAGCTCCAGTCCAACCCTACAAGACGAGCTGCAAAGCTGCAACTCAATCTCCCCATTTGTCTCATTTTCACTTTTATCCCACACTTTTCTGATCCTCTAAAGTCATCACCTTTATTTTCTGTAAACGGACTCATCACATGTGCAAACAAATCTGCTTGAAGTAGCAAACAGTCACCTGTTCGCCGCCCCCTCACCCAAGGTTCCCTGAAGGCGCTGGCTGCAGTCACGCTCCACGTTCGGTTCGTCCATCTTCTGGCGGAAGGGGACCCGGATGACGTATCTTCATCTCCTGGGGATATGCACAACATATTAAGGACATGACAAGGGAGGCTTTAGACACATTCGGAGTACTGTGGCAACACACAGTGCCTGCAAAAGTATCTACACCCATTTCACATGTTGTCATACAGCAGTGTTTCTCAATTCCGGTCCCTTCCTCTACTCACCTGAATTGTATCTCTAGGTTGATTAACAGGCTTCTGAAGTACTTCATGGTCATGCAATCATTTGAATTAGCTGTTCTGGAATAAAGGCACCTCTAAAACATGCAGAGGAGCGGAGTTGAGAAGCACTGTCATACACGTAAATATCAATGTACGTTACATAAATTGCATGCGACAGAGTCGTGCTTAATTGTGACACGTAAGGAAAAGGAAAGTGGGTCTTCCAATTTTCTTTTACATGGATGGGTCTGAAAAGTGAGGATTGCACTGGTGTAACAGAATAAAAACAAATATCCAGCTCTCTTCAGATGTCACCTATAGTAATTTTGCGGAACTTAATCCAGCTGTCCTGAGAAGGTTCAAGAGGTTTTCTGAAGAACATTAGTGAGCTTAAATTTAAATCATATGGCATAACTCCAAAACTGCTAAAAGATGAGAGTCACACCAAACTGACTGTCTTACCAAAAAACGGGGCATTGTTTAGAGAATCCTCCAAGAGGCCCATGCAACTCTGCAGATGCTGCACAGTTTCACATTTCCAGACGGAGAGTCTGTTAACGTGTTTGTTATTAGCTGTGAACGCAACTTATTTGGGCTTTACGGAAGAGTCGCAAGAAGAAAGCTACTGAGCAAAGGAAAACCGTAAACTGTTTATTCTTAGTTTACAAGGGCCACAGCAAGCGACACAGCAAAAATATGGCAAAATTTGCTCAAATGAAACTTTGCCACCAATTTGCAAAGAGCTGTGTGAGAGAGAAAGCCTCATCTGCACATAACCCTGAGCACACCGTTTCTACAGTGAATCATGAATCATATTATTGTAGTTTTGATGATGATCTAGTTTTTTGTTTAAGAATAAAGGGGACAGACTAAAAATGTGCCAAACATTTAAATTTTTGACTGGTGAACATTTTGAAATCCATCATCTTCCTTTTACTTAACTATGTACTACTTTTAGTTCGAGTTTTTCAGTTAAAATTCCAGTGTGAGAATTTTAAAAGCAATGCGAATGTTTGCATTTATTTACATCTATTTAACATTCTAATCTTTCCTTCTGAAAGAGGTAAAGGGAAGGAAAATGAACATAGGATTAAAAGCTCCACTGTCCAGCAAACAAAATGAAACGATTCAGTAATTTTCACAAGCAGGAAAAGGAAAACATTCAGTGTGAGAACGTGCACTATAAGTTAACAAGGCAAGGATTAGAAGAAAGAGAGGCAGAGTGCAAAATGATATTTCATAAACAAACAGAAATATGAAAAGGAAGACAGCACAGGAAAAAGTGGGGAGAAAAGCAAAGGGAGAAGAAGAAGGATGGGGGAATAAAAACGTCAAAAAACATAGTGGGACTCCATCACAGTGGGGTAGGCCGGGCTGAGCTGTTTGTGGAGTCCCACTTCCCCCTGCTCTGCTCTAAACACCATGCATTATTAACGAGCCCCTTAAAAAGCCCTGGGAAAAGAGATGCTGGGAACTCTTCTTTATCCCCTCTCTCCCTTCTCCGCCTTCATCCACTCAGTTAGCCTCACCTCAGAACTCCTTTCTTTAATAACTCATCTTACCCTCTTGTTCGAAGTTAATCATTTGATATATGTTCAGGCACTTGAGCTGCCAACAAGGCAGCTTTTTATTGTGTGACAGAAATGAGCAAACAATAAATTCCTGCTACTTTTAGTTTCTCTTTCTGATGTACGGTAACAGATAGAAATCAGTTAAATACGTTTTTGTTGTGTTTTTTTTTTTTTGCTTCGTTTGATGAAGTGTGTGTAACATTGTGTTTCATGTCCGGAGTGAGAGTATCTTTTTATCATCCCGGTTAGCGGCTGGAGTTTGTGTGTGTTAGTCAGTGTGCTGCTCACATCAATAATGTATGCAGATAATGCAACCGCTTGGCTGTACCAACAACTAACAGGGATACCGATGCACACAGACGGAGTCACAGAGGGGGAGAGAGAGGAGACACATGAGGCAGCAAAAAAAAAAAAAATGGAAAAGATGAGATGGGAAAAATATAAAGCGTGATGAGAAAATGGTTTAAAGTCTACAGTGTGAGCCAAACTGTAATACAGTTCAGATTTTACTTGGATTTCACCAAACTTAATTAGCTTCTTTTTTTTTGTCCCATGCCACATTTCTGTATGACTTGCAAGAGCCCCACACAAATAAAAGTCACTATGTGCAACAGAATGCAGCTGAAACTAAATATTTACACACATTGTATAAAAAGACACAAAGGCTTTTTGTCTGACATTAAACTTTTTTCTGTTTTAGGTGATTTAGGATGACATAAATTGTTTTAAGGGGGATTGCCGGGGCTCACGTCGACAGCACAGGATGCCGCCCTGGGCGGTTGCCCATATCAGGAACCGCTACTGTTTATTCCACCATGTTGACCAGGCTTCACTTATAAACAATAGTATATTCTAATGTAACCCATCTGGAACAAATAAAGGACTGTAAAGAAAACATCTGAGCTCCACTATGGCCTTTTTACTGATTGATCAGATCCTTTAAGGGCTGGAGGATCACAGAACAAGATGAATGAAACCAGAATAAATGCTACGCAGTCATTAAAGTTACCAAAGTGATGGAAATCAGTTGTAGTGCCTAATTTCTTTAACAGGACCTGACACCAACAGCAGTGCATGAGATTAAAACAGGACAGCCGCTTTGATGGAAGGAGATTTCTGCTTTTCTAATGGATTTGGTTGTGAATAACTCTTGGAATGAGAAGATATGCAGCGATGAAACAGTAAGAGGTAATGCAAGAATGGCTACGTAAGGAAACGTTTGAAGTGAATTTGTGTGACTAAGTTGAACAGAATTTAGTCACATGTAAATTTGTAGGTGACATAAAGATTTAAGCTTAATGCCAGTTTTATTTACTTCACTTATGTTGTACAAATAGACAACAAAAGTCATCTCAGGGCACTCGCCGCAAACGACACACAGGCCTACCTACCCCTGACCTCTGACTGCACCTTGACTATGTTCATCTTTAGAGGCAGCAATCCGATTACAAACACACAAACAAACACACATAATCCATGTCACCTAATGACATTTACTGGTGGAAGACTCCAGTAAATACTGCCTCAGGCAGCTCGCGGTCATTTGAAGACGTGAATGCATTCGTGTTCCTCAAGTTTCACATTTCACTGCTACAAAAGCAAGAATCAGAAGAAAAACAGAACAATCTACAAAACTACACCACAAAAACAGCTTTTTTTCCCAGTTTGACCAAATAATATACAGAAAATAACCAGCTCTGGATTTCGGCTAGTGCTCATCTGCCAATCAAACACATAGAGAAACCTCAACAAATGTCTAATACTTTGTATCAGTATGTTTGTCCTAACCTCCCTGAAAGATATAGATTTTTAAAAAATCTAGTTCACAAAAACTGAGCTGTTTATTTCACCAGATTGATTATTTTGGATATTTTGCAGACACTTTACCATCACATATGATTCAAAATACTTGCGCTGCCTTCAGATTTTTACATTCATGCTATAACTACAGACTTCAAAGTGTTTTATTGGGGTTTTACTTGGTAGGTCGGCACACAGTAGGACATACTGTAAATGTAAAATGAAAAGAAAATGTCTTTTTGTCTCCATTATGTAAACTATAAAAACTGTTATGTGCTTTTGTATTTGGCCCTACTACATGGTGGAAGTAATAATTGCTGCAAATATATTTTGAAATGTTTTGGGGAATCAGCTCTTTACATCTACTGAAATTATTACTGCTTGCTCAGTCAGGTTAGACACAAACTTTCAAATTTTTGGTCTACTCTAACATGTGCATATGCTTATTTTGAGCTGTTCCATTGTACCTCCAGCTGTTTGCTGAATATTTAGTTTACTTAATCGAAAAAATTAATGAAAAAGATTGCGGATTCAATTTAAAGGCTACATCCATATAGACTTTTAATCTGTAAAAATGTCTGCATATTCAGAAACATTATAAATCCATTATAAATCCAGTGGCAGCCTTTTCATTTTAGCAGTTCTGCAAACTGTTTTCTTATTTATTCAACTCACAAATGGCTCTGTAAACTACTTCCACTCATCATTCTAAAGGTTTTCCTAGCAAAAAAAACCCTCTGACTTTTCCACGAATAATAGCTGAGTGTATATTCACAAACATGTGGGCAATTAGACTGGCTCTTTTAACTCAAGTCCATTAATGGCGCTGATTTCTTTTTATAACGTCCCATTTGATCTTTCCAGCACTTAACTGTTCCTGGTTCGATGCACACTGTGAGCTGCATGTTTATTCTTGTATTAGCCTCACAGAGGCGAATGAAAGGTTCATCCCACAAGTAGTCATATTCAATAAATTAGAATATACTTCCCAATAAGGCTTGGCTGCCGGATTCGGAAATAAGACACCTTTAAGAAAGTATTAAACATGATTTTCATTAAGCCCACATTCCATTTTTTAAACATAGATTTTTTTAAGGCATCCCAAAAAGTCAATTTTCAAAACAAGGTTTTCTTCATACATTATGCAGTCATGTAAAAATAGAAGCTCCTGGAAAAGGTTTGTGTGTTCCAACATATTGAGGCATACAGATATTTAACAACCATTTCAGCAGTGGGTGTGCTCTAGACTGTTGCAGTGAGAGCAAACGAGGTGTCTGAGGCTTTCACAGAGGGGATTGGAGCAGGTTATGAGTCTGAAAAGAGATTTAAAGAGGACTTTAAAGAACCCAAATCCATCTATCCCACCGTATGGAAAACAAATTTACAAACGAAGGACATCCAAAGCAACTGCAAATGTGCCCAGGTCAGGTAATCCACCCTCAGGATCAGAATGCAGGTTGGTGTTAATTTGGAGTTTTGGTAACACATTATTTGAAGGGGTGTGCATAAGACTCACATGACACTGTCATAAACATGACACAACATCTGTCATGAACATAAAGACGGCTTTATGAATGTTTATGTCAGTTGTCATGAAGTGTCATTCGGTAAATAATGACACTTTTAATGTAAAGTTGCTCTAAAGGTTGAATTAAAGGTCCATTAAAAGTGGCAACTTTGCATGATTTTGTAAATTATGATAATTTAATGCAAAACAGTCAACTGTTAGCAATTGGGTCAAATTTAAAACATCAGCAGAATCCACTCCTCCAGGATGCAATAGTTTCTCAATAGCCAAGAGCCCAGACCCTCTGTACAAAGCAAAGTGTAGTAGAGGGTTTTTATCAGGCCAGAGGGAAACAGGTTTAAGAAGTTATTAGATCTTGTACCTTCAGGTGGCAGTAATAAACCTTTATGGATTTCATCTGCCATTACACAGAAGAAGAAGATTGGGTCTGATCTGCACACCTGCATTGCTGCTCAGCTGTGTTTTCTTCTGCTTGCAGGTTTGTGGGGAGGGTTAGAGAACTAGGTACGTTCCTTTTCCTTAAACCCTGTAGGTAAGTTTGTGGATCCTACTCATGCAACATTTTTGGTGAGTTTTTTTGTTAGATAGGAATATCTGGGTTGTTCTTTGTTTTCACACAGACTAGATGTCTGTTAGACCCTGATGTTGTATTTGTTTCTTAGATTTGGTACAACCTAATGACCCCTTTCTTTGATACAAACTTTTGAGACAATAAATAAAAACTTGTTTCACATTTGCAGGGACTCTGTCAACTTATTTGTCTGGAGGTTGCAACAGATTGCATATCCATTACAGGGTTTTTACCCCCAAACATTTATTTGTGGTAGTAGAAAGGTAACTCCTCCATAGCTGTGATTTTTCTTTCAAACACAGTTTGTACATATGTGTCAGAATTCATAACAAAGAATCACCTGAAAAACATTATATTAAAAGGAGGGTTTCCAGTCATCAAGCCGTGTGTTTTGCTGATATACACAATTTGTTTTAACAAATAACAGAACAGAAAGTTCTCTTCAGATTCACTGTGTTTGTCTGGGAAGCTGTGGGAAAGATCAGATAAGACGATAAAACGTTGAAAACGATTTCACAAAGCAAAGCTTTCAGATCTAATTTGTAAAAACAAAGTTATGGGGCGATCCCAGTGCATTGCAGAACCAATCTGGGGAAGTCGTTGCTACTTTTAATGCACAGTCTAATGCTACGAGTCCCACAGCTTTTTAATACAGTAACAGACATAAACTTTTAACCATGAACGATGACACGCTGCCGAAGGACAGATAAAATATGCAAAAATGCATTTTTACCACGCGTAAGCACAAGAACGCTTGTGCGCAGAGAAACAAAGAGTCTGACGTGCACAGAGCATCCAGTTATGTCTCAATATTAAACTTGACAAATAAGACGCATCAAAAATGTAGCCCGACCTAAAAATAACATCATAAATGAGTAAAGCCGAGCAGGAAGGGCCGTCAGAACGCAGCCGTGAAGCCTCGCTCTTCTTCTGTTTCAGCTCTTGAGTGTCAGGACTCAAGTTTTCATTAACATCCCTGCAAAGCACAGGACGGTAATAACCTCCTCTGAGGTTGGGACATGCAGTCAGTGTACAGATGGAGTCGAGTTATTCACGCAGAGCACGAGATCACGTTACTTATCATGACACAGTGGAAACAACACAGTGTATTCCAGCATGATGGAGCAAAATATGTGATCGTAAGATGCATGTGCTTGTAGATGTGTGTGTGTGTGTGTGTGTGTGTGTGTGTGAGCATGCGCAGTGATGCATTAGTAAAACGCATTTCACACAGAGTATGTACTATGAATCTGTTCATCAATTCTTCAGCAGTGGTTGAACACAGTGAAATGACTTGAGAGCCGCCAGTGGTAGTCTGAGTGTCTTTGTATCTAATGACTGATGTAGCTCTCGTGACAACTTATAGTGTTTTCCATACAAATAGATCAATTAGGCACAACATTATGACCCCTGATAAGAAAGTTAGAATTGTGTTCTTACAATTGTTAGGGAAATAGATAAAGATATTGACGAGGGACCAGTAGTGATAGCTGACAGGACAGGATGCTCACTTGCCATTTGTTTATAGGCTTGTTTGCACCGGTCTATGTTAAATCTAATAAAGACACTTTTAATGAATGTTGAAATCCAGTTCAATTATTCTCTACTTTATTGTCCATTTTTCAGTTATCTTCTTGAGTCTAATTGTGAGGGGACTAATACATCCATGATGTTGTATGAGTTGTATGATGCACAGCGGTTCCTCTGGCTAGTTTGATTTGATTGTTTGATTAGATGATTATTGAGAAGTAAGCTGAATGGATAATGTGGGCGTACGGTAATGTTTTCTTTACATGGTTGGTGTGTTTTATCCCTTAAGACAAGCTAGGTATTGCCACCTCAGAGAGACGATGTAGTGAGTGTTCTCGTTTTGCCAGAGTTGACGGGACTAAATAACAGCAGCTGTCTTTGGAGTACAAACATGGGATTTTGTTGTGTCACCTGCTTTTAAGGTTTCTTTGTGTCCCTGCTGGTTTAAAGTGCATCAGAAACCTGTAGGAGCTACATGAGGACTAAACATAAGTTTTTACTTAGATTTGGTTTAGGAGTGAGTAGTTTTGCCCATACGCTTTTGAGTGTCTAAAACTATAGGTGGGTGGATAATTTCAAAATATTGACAATATCGATATGAAGTTGGTGTCAGATACTAGGAAGGTGAAATACAACTTCAGTACTTTATTTTCAAATTCCTACCTAAAATTTGACTTTATTCTCATCCTGTAGTTTTTCCAACTCCATCTCAAAAAATATATCTGATCTCAAATGATAATTTTTTCACTTTTATTTAGGAAAATGCACTCAAGTGACTATATGATTAGACTGAATTGGAATCAATTGGTATCATTTACTTAGGACTCCTGTATGTAAATTAATATGTGTTGAACCTGTTGTCTCAAGAAAACAGATATTTGTTGCAAATTGGTGCTTTATAAACTCAATTGAATAGTTTGATCGGTCAGATGGTTCCATGGTATAAAATGTCAACATAGAACTTTTTGGATTCACTATTGTTTTTTACTTGACTAAGGTAAGTTTATGAAAGACTGGCAGCTCTCATGGAGGTTGGCTGTTCTTCACAGGGCAACACAGAGACACACCACCATTCACGCAAACACAAGCGCTATTGTGGATGTTTTTGCACTGGAGTACCCGGAAAGAACCCACGCGTGTCAACTCCATACAGAGAGACTCCAGGACGGGATTCGAACCCCGGACCTTCTTGCTGAAAGGCAACATTGCCACCACCTGGACCACCGTGCAACCCAGCAAAACAACGGTATAAGCTTATTGGGAACTTAAATGTAATATTTTCTATTTTTTTTATTTTTGCCATTTCCCTTACGGAGATACGCTGAAAGGAAACCAACACAATTGCGACCAATTTAATCTATTTCAGGCACTTTCTGTCTGGTGGTTAGCGGGTCTAGTTGGCTGTATAACAACAAGGGTTTAAGACCTTACCGAGTAGCGGCTGTTCCTGTCCTATAATCCTCTCCTGGGCGCAGGGCGGGCCGTCCCGTCCCGTCCCGTCCCGTCCGGACCGGCCCTAGTAACGGTGAAGAACTTGGAGAGTCGCCGCAAAAGAGCCGCACCTTCCTCAGACAGCGAAGAAGCCAGTTAATCCATATCACCTGGGGGCTTCAGAGCGCCACGTCCTCCAGCACAAATCAGAGGGAGCGTCTAGTCCACACGTAGGTCCCGGAGCAGGTGATGCGAAGGGACGCGGGTGAGGCTCTTAAGCGTCGGTAATCTTCTCAATCAACAATCCCATCTCTCTCTCTCTCTCTCTCTCTCTCTCTCTCTCTCTCTCTCTCTCTCTCTCTCTCTTTCCCCTTTCTCTCTCAGTTTCTCCGTCGCGCTCTCGCTCTCTCTGGCACTGTTCTCTCCACGTCTCTTCTCCATCTCTCCGTCAAACACAAGCCCAGTTAAAGTTTGCATCAAAACGACACAAGCCGAGAACAAATACTGGAGTCGGCGTCGCTATTTACACACCTGCGCTTGTGCGAAATCTAGTCCGTTTACTATATAGGATGCGAAACTGCTTTTCAGCCTTCCTGACTGCGCAGTGAACGAGATAGAAGGTAAAAATATATTCAAAGTCGAAGTTATAAATAGGCATATAATTTAATATATAATTTTTAAACAGAGTTTAATGACGCAACCTGATTAGCTCACACAAATAACATAATGGGAGTTTTCATTGAATGAGAATAGGTATTTGTCGCCCCCTGCTGGCGATAGTTCTTCACTACTACGCACCTGAAGTTATTCATATCCGGATTCGTTCAAGGCTATAGAAGAAGTTAGTTAAAATTATTCAAATCCCTGGCAGATTTGGGTTTTAAAGCAATTTCTAATAATCAAATTTTTTAAGGAAGTATCAATCTTGAAAACGATTAATCTATTTGTATCTACACTTTAATTAAAAGGCATGTTGAATGTTATTTATTTTCAAAAAGAAAACCACTTTTAAACCATGGATGTCGTTCCATTTGTCAGAAAATGAGAATTGGCTCATCTTAAGTTCTGCCTCATGCACCAGGTGATTTGCAGGCGAACATAAGCAGTGTTTTTGTTTTTGAACTTCTATGTTCATCAAGGTTTGTTCATAGATTATACCGTATTTAAGCATAAGGCTGGCTCTCGATTTACTAGTTGATTTCAGTCCTGCACTCATCTATAGTGGCCGAAATGAGTTTCCTCCACAGGATGTCTGGGGTCTCCTTTAGAGAAGATGAGGAAGTCAGACATCCAGGAGAGACTCAGAGAAGTAAAGAGGAAACATGGATCCAGATAGCTATAAATTATTTGTACAAAGTCTTCAAGTAACTTGAAGAAAGTCTGGTTTTCCAGTAAATTTGGTTTAATTACTTTTCTTTTTGGATGGCCCTTCTGTGGTTCTTTCCTTTTGTTTCGTTCTTCTATCCTCTGTTTTTTCTTCTCGTTTCCTAAAGTCCATGAAGCATCACAAGTTATTTCTACTTAATCTTATTTAATTTCGTTGTTAAGTAAAATTCACGAGTGTCTGTTTTTGAATCCATTTGTTGAAATTTTCTGAGCACATACAGTCAGCTTACACTTCTGGCCGCAAGATGTCAGTGTTGCACAAATTCTCTTTCACTTTCTGTAATTTTGCTTTTGTCTGTCCTGTCTACATTTCCTCCACCAGCACACAAACACAGCTTTCACAGGCAGCATTAAGATCTGTAAATCCTTTATACAGCCTCCAATAATAATAATAATAATAACGTCATAACCCCACTTCCAGTCATCGCTTGATCGTCTTCTTTTTACAAAGTCCACTATCCAACTCAAGTCTGCTCTATTTTAACGGGGAGGAAACTCTTTTGTTGCTCTTGTCTCGACCTCCCTGCTTTGAGGTTGGTTTGATCTCCGTCCTCGGCCGTCAGATCGTGGACACAACTATTTTGGGTGGGTGCAAGGGGATTTTTTTTTTTTGCCTTTTAAGTGTACTGAGTCATAAGATTCAGCTCTTCTCTTCTACTAATAAGGGCAAGGGAAGTTATGGTTAGAGAATCGTCTACAAGACAGAACTTTGATTTAAAAAAAATAAGCAAAGCTCCCTTAATGAACAAATCTGAATCTTAGATCGGAGCCCACAACTGAAGATGTCTAAAGATTAGTAAATATAAAGATTAGTAAATACAAGTGAGGAGACTGAGGCCAAATGCTAGAGGTCTTTGGGTTTGGCTCAAAAATAAATAAGAATATCTTTTCCTTTGGTCACTTTTCTCTGTAAAGCTTAAAGAAGTTATGTCTTCAAGAATTTTAAAAAAGAGATACATTTCTTCTCGAGACCGAAACTTTTAAAGCAGGTCCAACAAACAACTCCAATAACCACAGAACAGTGTACACACATTCTCGTCTTTTCTTCTTCCAGTTTCCTCTCTGTAAGGAGATGAAAAGATCTTTCATGTTGTTTCCTCTTGTTGCATTATTTATTACTGTGTGGCGCTTTATTAGTTGGTTTCATCTCAGATTTTGCAGTCTGGTTTTGGGGAAGCCTTTGAAATGTGTTTCTGACTCCAAACAATCCTTTGCCTGCTTTCTCTCACTAGCTCCAGTCGCCTCCTCTCTTATGTGAATAAAAAAAAGAAAAAGGATTTTCAAAGTGGATGAGCCACCCTCTGAAGCCAAAATCCATTCAGCACTGTCCTAAGGAACAGAGATGTTGTTCTTGTTTCATGGCTAACATGAAAGAAAAGAATCATCCTTCTTTTTGTCATTAGCCTTATTAGCATCATTATCCTAATATGGATGAACTTCAGATGACTGGCTTGGAGTTGTTTGTGTTGACACTGAAGCAACATGCATGGTCTTTTCCGTACTACATAAGAAAACGCTTTATTGCCAGTGGGGTATGTTTTTTGACAGCTGATGTGTTTCTGATACAGCCACTAGATGGTGGAGCTACTCCTGATTACAACAAGAGTGAAGGAAGGAGAAATGTATTTATTGGAACATGTCACATAAATGTGGGCAAAGTTGGTGAACCAAAACAAATGAAGGCAACTGATTTATCCTTTAAAATTAACAAATGAAAAGTCTGGAACCTTTCCAAATCTTAGAAAACACTATGACACATGTATATTGATACGCAAATATCTTCATTTGATCAAATCCAAGCCTATTGGAAGTAAAAAGTAAACACTCATAAGAAAACTAAACAGCGACTCACAGCATCCACACCTCCAGGTTCACAACTGCAGCCACTTTTAATAAACTAATTCAGTTTCTCTGTTTTTGAATGGCTTATGTTTTCCATTGGTTTACATAAGATGTATATTATGTTTTTGAGCATTTTGCTGTTCACAGAGTCTCCCCTGCCTTGGCTTGAGATACTTTGCAAAGATGAATGGGTGAATCCCATATGTTCCTTCTACTTTGTAATATTTATATGAAATGACTATGAATGAAGTTATTTTTGGGTATATGAGAAGACATGAAAATATTCAATACTGTATGGCATTAAAGTTAACTAAACAAGCACATAGTCACCAGTTCAGACTCACTAAAACCCGCAGGCATGTTGAACTTGTTAAAAACCCCCTGCCTTATAAAACACATTCATGTGAATAAGTCACTGGTGTAATGTGCTGTGCGCTGATTTATTATTTTGCAGTTGTAAACAATAATAATGGTTATGTTTTATGTTTTGTTCATTACTGCTATACAGGCGACGTCTGTTGGAAAGATGCGCAAATTAGATTTAGGACGCAACCAAACCAAAGCACATTCATCGGTACCAAACATTTTATCAGCACATTGTCACAAACAATAATGTTTGTTTGTTTACGACTCTTCATATCATAAATTTATCTATAAGCACTTGAGAACTTTACCCTCCTTGGCATTTATTTTATCCTGAACTTAAACTGCATAAACTCGTCTCTGCAATCTCGTGCCACCGTCTGAAATTATTCACCCTCGTAATCCTGCGCTAAAACAGTAGTTGCAGATGTGCGGCGTAGATTTCCAGCAGTGCAACAAACATTTCAAAGCAAAGCTTCATTAGGATAAAGATGAAAAGGATCCAGATGAAGATCTCATCGAAACCAAAGCCGTGTGTCTAATACAGAGAGAGATGAAGCTGTTTTCTCCCACCAGAGGGTTATCGCAGATAGAGAAGTGTGCTACTGTAAATTGTTATGAGGACAGACTGGATAAGAGCTCAGAGCACCAGCATGGGCCCGGTTCAAAGGGGCCCATCACGTCGGGTGAGAGATGAGATGAAGGTAAAAGGAAAGAAGAGCTAATATATTTTGGATGGCATGGGAACGGTTGGTGGTGGGGGCTGAAACCTATGTAAACTTAATGGCTGGGCATTTCCCTCCCCTCCGTCTTCTTTTCCTCCACATGGTTCCTTGCATCTTTATCAGGAAGCTCAGCCACTCAGCAGCTGATGGTGGATAAGCCCAGCAGGTCTGGTTTTGGTTTGAACTTGTCTTTTATTCATTCCATCTCTCACAGTACCCACACCTCCACCATGGCCCGGTTTCTCCTGGCAGGCCTTAATCTCGCTCCCTAATCGGCTGCAGACGTGAGGCTTTGCCATTCTTCGCAGGACGTGCCTGGGAAATGGCCAAGTTTCCCTAGTGACTGTGGAGCTGGTCGGTGCAGTCGTGGTAGAGACGTGCTGCCACCTTCAGGGGAAGGATAGGCTGCTTGCTGTTAGTGCTTTTCATACTCTGAGTTTGATAGGACAAGAAGCAGCAGCACTGGGTAAAGTTATGGCTAAAGGTTTTTTTTTTTTGAAGTGGAGTCATGTGGGGTTTGCAAGAGAAGTCAGTATCTTATCTAAGTCGATAATAGAGCAATCACAGTTTGGAGAAAATTTGATCGGAGGGACAAGTTTGGAGCTGCACAGAGCAGGGCCCACCTGCAGCTTTTTACTTTTGCAACAGTCAAATGTGTACATTTTTCTGTTTTTACTCAGAAATCAGTTGCTGATCAGCTAAGTGCATCAGAACCTTTTGATTGTCTCTTTGCTTATTCTATGCTACAACTAGCATTAATATTTTCTCAAGTCTGCTCTGCAAAGTATTTTTAATTCAATCAGACTGGATAGAAAATGTCTTTCCACAGATTCCCAACTATATTTAGGTCTAATTCATGAGTTTTATGATGCAATCATCTCCTCAGCTCCACCAGAGTTACCATGGACCTGTTGGTAATTTTTTTCTGAATAACTCTGTCTTTGGCCTATGTATTTATTTTTTCTGCAGTTGTTTTATACACATTGCCATTATTTTTAGATGACAGACTGTAAAGTGCTGAGAAAGATGTACAAGGTTTGGGATTCTGTCGAGCACGTCGAACACTTTTCAAATTTTCATTAGCAAAAAAACACACTAGCTCCTTATAATGTAAAATTCCAATAAAACAGATTTCACATTTCTTGTCAGTAGATTTTGTTCGCAGTTGTTCAGTTAGACCAGGATAGTTGTGGGTCGCAGCTGGGTTTGGGTCATTGCACATTCAGCAGCCTGAGGTTACCTGGTTGTGAGGACAGACAAAATGAAACATAATCTAAAGTTTGAACCAAAGACTTGAAGAGTTTTGGGTTTGTTTGATTAGTCTTAATTGGTGGAAATCCAACCTGAACGAGTTTTTCTCTACGCAGCTGTTAGCTTGAATGCTCAATGAAAGGTTTTACCTGAGATGATCTATATGTTTTCCACAGTGAGTTTGGCTCTGACTACTCAGAATTGTTCCATACAACACTTATATAAAAATATTTAAAAAAATTAAACAGTCAGCAGAATTAACAAATCTACAAAAACAGCTGGTCTTAGCATCTGTATCTTTTTATGAGGCAACAAGTGAGGAAAAACCTTTTCAATGTGAACAGGGTTCACCCTATTCCGAAACTAAGCAGAAAAACACACACACACACACATGCATAAATAGCTCTGTCTTTTATGTTAGCCTTATAAAGCGGAATAAATAAGCACAATCCACTTCACTCAGGGTCTTTGTAGAGAGGAAGCAGCTGGAGATGGCACTGGGCCGCGTTATTGTTTGTCAGCAGCTCCCTGTTTGTACCACAGTGCCTTTTTGGCATCTCCTGTAGAAACGACAGGATATGTCAGCAGCACAAAAAACAGATTGCTGAGTAGGAATAGTGTAGCGATGGTCATCGCTGATTGTCACACCAAAGTTGGATGAATGCTTTGTCTTCCCATCAAGCAAATAAAAACCAATTTAGCTTAGATAATTGTTGAAAAATTGAAACAGAGCTAGCATTGACTTTTAGATATGGGTGGAAAACATGTCTTTAATGTTTATTTAAAGTGTGTAAATCCAAATCTCCTGGTCATAGAGGCTAGCGCTAACAATTACTCCAACAGAGGCCAAAACTCCAATCCAAAATAAAGATTATCCAATTTATAAACCTCTAATATGTTGATGATTAAATTCACAGGAACTGATGATTGGAGATGTTAAGTCCTTTCTGTGTGAAACACATACGGAAAAGAGAAAAGTATCTTTTCAAAAATAATTTACTAGATAGAAAGTAAGTCAATACAAGAACAAAACAAATTGAATTGTTGTCGATAAATGGCTCTTGACGACCTTAAACAAAACTTTACAAGCCTTTAAGGAACCACTTAGGAACACAAGTCTGAAAATTTACTGACATACTTTCTGGGCCTTATGCATTTGTACAAAACTCCATTTCCTTGCATTCTCCATCAGTGCTTTCATGCCGATTCTTCCTCTGCACTAAAAGTGGGTTTAAACGTTCGCAAATCCAACTTTTTGAAATGAGCGTCCGGGTCCCTTTTGTCTGGGATTAGAACGAGAGAAAGAGATGGACGGGGAGAGCGAGGCGGATCGGAGCATGTACAGCACTACTCAGCACAAACTGGAAAGGATTAGTAGGAAAAACACAGTGTCTCACAAGGAATCAAAGTGTCTGTTATTTATTATTGGGAAAAAAAAATTAAATGCGTATCTCTTTTGAAGACATTTGATTAGCAGTGTGTAGGCTACGTTTCCAAAAAAATCGCACGGACTGTTGACTCAAAGAGTCCTAAAAGGTTTGCTTGGCTTTCCAGCCAGCTGGCAGTAGATGTAGGGGAATTGTAAAACAGCCCAGTAATAATGATACAGCCAAAACCGAGGGAGGGTTATGTTTTAGGTTAAAGTGTATAAAGACTCAAAGGAAAATAAGGCACTGATTAGCACATTAGCTCTTTTCCGCAAATACAATAAAATGGTCTAGCCTACATCTATTTATCACCAGGATCCTTTAGTTCTGCTAACAGGGTTTCTTTGAACCGACTCGGATGCAGTGTCATATAAATCAGCTCTCGCAAACTATTAACGACATACAATCGGCAGCAAAAGTCCAACAAACCATATTTCAAGCATGTCGTCTAGTCGCTATCATCTGTTGTCAGAGGCACAAGCGCTATCTTTGGTCAGTGTAAGCCTGTTGATTCAGACAGAGAATTAGCCTACCAAATTGAACATCAATGGAGCAATAATCCTACACACTGCTTTGGTTTTCTGCCAAGTTTTGTAGCCAAAGTTTAACTGAACTTGAACCCTGAAAGTCGTGCCCACAGGCAGAACCACTCTGACAGCAGGCCAGACTTGTAATGGTGCTAATTTAAAAAAACAAAAAAAACAAACAAGAGACAGATATAAAAAAAAGTTTAATTTAGTTTCAATCTTATTTCATATGGTCTTCTACCTCACATAAACCTTCAAGATGAAAAAAATGAAGAAAATAAAAGTTTTGATTAGTTTGTTTGGCTGAGCATGATTGTTCAAATCCAACGCTGCCTTTTACTGCTCTATGGTATATTTCTTTACTTTGCGAGGTCTACACTTTTTGGTGTTAAAGCAAAGGTGAAGGCAAACTGCTAGGTGCTACCAGAATAGAGAATAAAAGTTTTGTCAGACAGATGATGTGGCAATGGACACAAAGCAGCCTCTGCCCAACACGTGCAGGCCTCATGTTTTTATCAAACATCTCTCTTTGATGCAAGCTTTAGAACATGGAGAAAAGAAAGCACAGCTAACCAAAGACAGAAACACTTTAGTTTTACTTCCCATCTAAAAAGAAAGAGGCTGAGATGCTGAATTTCTTTATCCTTAGCTTACAATCAGATTAAAGAAAAAACAAATGCACATTGAGAACCTTAACACCTTAATTTGTCGTGAATATTTCTCAAAATGCTCTTGTTAAATGTGGTTAGTTGGGAATAATGTGTTTAGCCTCTCCTGAGTTCGTAGTGTTGAACAATATTTTGTCGGAATTAGAGCAGCGACTCTTTTTGGGGTTCGTCTCTACCAGCAGTCATTTTTTCCTATTCTGCTTTGAAAAGTCGCTTTAGCTCAGTCTGACTGAATGGCGTTTCCACAGATACTTCAAAATTTTAAACCAGGTGTCACATTTTCCCCACTTTGCCATCATACACATAACTCTGTGTTAGTCAAAACACAAAATCTATAACGATACGTCACATGACTAGTCAAAGGAGAACAACAGCAGGTCTGGCTACTTTAAAAGAAGCTCCCTCACTGTCGATGTCAAATAAAACATGTGCATGAGATACACTCATTTCTTTGTTTCTATCTGTTCATTGCAGTTTGTTTGGAACAAGTGCCACAGTGACATGAGAATATGTCGAACAGGAAGTAGATGCTAATGGCTCCAAAGCTGCGGTTCAGAAGGACAGATGTTGCAACAATCAAGCAGGGGCATGAGGAAGTGGGTGACTGGGAGCACAATACCCAGAGTGGTCTGGTAAACACTTTGGGTGGAGGAAAAACCAAACCGTCTGTCGGATGTGCTTTTGAAGTCTGCTTGTATTGTTTTTTTTTTTTGGTGCCGTTTATTTGGCAGATAAAAGAGACAGGTGCCTTTGTTGTCGGAGGCTACAGGAATGTGAGAAATGGGGCTTCCATTTTGTGCCATTATATCCTTTTTCATATTGGTTCCCACTGCAGAAGACACGTACAGTATTTACAGGAAAAGCAAAAGCTCCATTACCTGTCCGTTTTATGTTACCTTGAGGTACTGTGGGTTAAAAAGACTAATAGCCTTTGATGAAATGGAGAAAAACTTAAACCCCAGAAACCAGTGGTCTTTGATCATTTAACCTGATCTTCTTATATTTAATAGCAAGACCCATAGAAGAAGCATGGGAACAGGCTGCAGGTTCTTTTGATGATTTGCACTTGGGTCACGCACGGTGGGAAATGCCATACCACCAATCATGAAGCCAAAAGAGATTTGTGAGAGCTTTGCAGCAAAACAAATAGAGCACTCCACTTTGTGCTGAGACAGACTTTTCTCCTCAATACGAAGAAACTTATAAACATTTCCGTTGATATCAGTGATTTCCCCCACGGTTGTTGTTCTTTTCCATCCTTTGCTATTTTAGCCACTTCTTGGTCTTCAGCTTGTATACAAAAACTACTGAAAACCCATTTAGTTATACGTTTTAATGAGTTACCACCAACCATGACCTTTTTAAACTCTGGTCTGTATTAGAGCCAAATGACTTGTGTCACTGAAACGCCTCAAAGCCAGCAGCTGACTTTGTCACACAACTAAAAACTGTAATCATGGGATTTAGGAAGGATCTGCAAGAAATTGATTTTTAAGCACAAATTATAAAAGAGAAAACAGTGGTGTAACAGAGTTCTTGTTCTGGACCCCTGATTTGACTGGATTAGGGTTACTGAGATGGTTTTTCTCTCCTCTCTTTTCCTGACACTTTTGAGCTGTTCTCTGTAAATCCAAAAGAAAGTTATGTGTAAAAATAACCTTGGATTCCTCTCAGGTCACTTTCAACTTCAGCATGTTGCCTAACAACATGCTGCTATGTGTGGCTGATTTGACATTGGCAGTACTCAGAAAAGGAGCAGACTAATAAATTGACCAGTGAGTGCAAGGAAGTGTATTTAAAACTATAACAGCGGCCCCCACCGCCTATTCCTGGATAAATGCTGGGCAACATTAAAAAGCTGCAGCATTAGGTTAAGGTTAAACAGTAAAAACATCATGGGTTAAGTTGAAATAGACCCTTATATAGCTTAAATACTTCACTGTCATTGGCTGAAAAGCAAATTCAATATAAGTAAGTGAAATAAAAAGATTTGAATACTTTTATTTACTTTTATTCTGGCTCCTTCATAAAAACACCTTTTTGTTCTAACTTGTTAGCAGAGTTTTGATGTCAGAGTGACAAGAAGGGAAAGTGCTACCTGCACTAACATACTATTACATTTTCTGCATTACCATTATTTCCAAACCAAACTTTCTCTCATGTAGCAGGTGCCAGAGTTGCCAGTTGGCCAGTATAAACAGCTCTGCATTTTCTCCCCAAACCTATATAACGTCAGTTCTGGCCTCTGATCTACGTTGTAGTGGGAGCAAAGCAAGATAAATAACTCATTTTTTTTGTCTGAGTCCAAAGCAGACAAAAACAATCTGTGGTTAAATTTAATGATGATGACTGTTTATCTTTTATTTGAGCTGAAAAATGGCAGCTGCTGTTTAAAGCGGTCTTTGATGTAACTTAGCCCTTTCTGCCTCATACCATTAAATTTAACACTGAGATCCAACTTGGCATAAAGCTTGTTTTTCTTCCCCCCCCCCTGTTAGGTCTTTGTGCACTCTGTTTGATAAACTTCTACATGCTAGAGCTGCAGCCAAAGGGATTGGGCTATTTTTCAAAGCAGTATTTAATCCAAAACTTATCCTCAAGCAGCATTACACCACAAAGGTGACATAGACTGATTTTAATAGACCTCTCTGCATATCAGGTTACTGTCAAAACTTGTGTGTCGATTTAGTTGAGGGTTGGATTGCTTTTCTTATGGTAGAAAATTAAAGAAAATGACAGAAAACACAAATTGGGGATCAGAGTTTGTTCTTTTCATCATTAAATCTCCCCATGCTCACTAACCCCAACGTGGAAAAAGTACTTCTTGTACTTTTAAGAAATAAATGATTTATGCTGGAATATTGCTTCCAGTCTGATTGGATGACATGTGTGGCACACCCTGGACAAGTTGCCAGTTCAGGACAACACAGAGACAAACAATCATGAACACACACTCATAACTGAGGGTCTTTGGACTGTGGGAGGAAAGCAGGACTTAGAGGGAGAACATCTAAGGTCCAAGCTAGAAAGACTTCAGGTCAGGATTCAAACCAAAGACCTTCTTATTGAAAGGGATACCGACTGCAGCCGTCTTCTCTCCCAATCATGCAGTAGCTTTGTTGTTATTCTGTACACGTATGAATTTGCTTAATCATAACCAGTAAATTATCTGCACAAAACCTCTCATGAATTATTCATATTTTATGCTTTCGCTTAAAGGTTCAATTTATTATTTTTTTTTTTTTTAAATAATTCTGAATGTAAAAGATATACACTTTTTGGAAAACTTTTCAACGTTCCGGTTTTTGTATGGAAACCAAATAACTACTGTTCATATATGAGCGGTTCTTTATAGTGATAGGTCAACTGACAAATATGACCACTTTCTGATTTTCCCTTTAAGCTCCAGATTTACTTAAACTCAGTTTTTATTTGTATCTTCCAACTACATCACACATGGAGGCTCTCAAACGTCGGCACCTCCCTAAATAAAAAGCAAACAATGAGACCAGTCAGAACATTTTTCTCCTTTTAAGTCACATTTACCCCAGAATATACATTATATAGTTTGAAGAACAATAATGTCTGCACCTCCTTATATAAATACATTGTTGAATCACATTTTAATTCAGGCTCTTAGAAACACATCAGCCATCAGTCATAGAAAAACTGATTAGCCATAAAGATTTTCTTGACATTTGCTTTTTTTTGCACCCTTTAGTTGATATTGTAGAGTTTATTCAGGATTAAAATTGACCTCAGGATTCATACTTTACAGGAGTGCACACTTATGCAACCAGGCCTTTGCAAATATTTAAAAGTATTTCCGCTGTAACAAATTAGTTTGCTTTTTTTTAATTTTGTTTCAAAGGATAAGTGTCACATTAAAGGTGGACAAAGATCTGAAGGACTGATTTTATTACATTAATTAACCCAACCATTTTAACAGGGGTGTGTGCAGTTTTGTATATTTATTATATCAGACAAATTTATCAATAAGAAAACATCGCAAAAGTTAGTCCACACCGAAAAATGATAAACAGGCGATAAATACTTGCCTCGTTTGAGCTTGGCAGCCACCAGCCTGATCATAGCCGTAAAGTTTGATCTCTAAGCAAAAATTATTTTAAGGTGCTCATATAAAAACTCATTTCTTATAGGAATCTTTATCATGACATTCACAAAAACAGCAGTAATCCCATGAACTAAACTGCATAAGGCTACATTTTAAGAATCACATTTAGAAGTTACTTTGTGTTGTGAACACAGGGTGAAGTCGCTTTGCAAGTAGCCTCCATGTCAGAATGGGCACTCTCACAAAGCGCCGTTGTGGGGACCTTTAAAGAGTCGCCCAACATTAAAGGGAGTTAGCGGTGGCAGGTGGTGCTCTGGAAGAAGAAGATCTCCCTGTGGTCTCATTCAGGCCTGACAGAGAGAGAACTGAGACAGGTGGTCAAGCCCTTTAATGTTGGGAGGCTTTTAATCTGTGCATGTGGCTTCAAACCAGGCCAAAGTTTACACTGACCAAGAACTCTTTACTGGCAGAGCTGTGTCGGAGTTTCTTCTGCCACTGTTTCATGTGGTTTGAAGGACTTTATGAATGCTTTGGCGACTTTCTCCTCTAGCCACACATGGTAATGCTCCCTTTGTTTTGGAGGTTTTGTGCTGTTGAAGTGTTTGTGCCACGTCCATGACAACTGGCGGCTCACTTAAAGTGTATTTGCTCCTGTTTGTTGTCAGGTAGTCATTGGACTGGAGTAATTTTATGACACAAGATGTAATGATTGTATACATGTATTTTCAGAAACAATTTCAACAACAAGGTTAAATCTCAAGTAGGATATTTGAGCTCCAGTCTGAGCGACTAAATTGTGTCAAACAATCTTTTTGGGTCTCATTAGAGCCAGATGATTGGCTAACAAAAGTGAGCTTGTGTTGTGGAAACAAGTAGATGTATTTAGAGGAGCTTAACACACAGCAGCATCACTTTGCATAGGGTTGCTCCTTCTTTTCATTTCTGCTTGATAGACCACATCATGATCATAACTTAGTTTTTGTGTGCTAAAAGGGGGAGATATCAGTATGATGGTTTCAGGTTCCCAGGAGCCACAAAGATCAGGGAAACATAATTTGTTTTTAGTTCTGAGTTTTGGAGGCTTCACACCTGAGTCAGAGGCAACAAAGATTTTCAAAGTAATGTTTGCAAACTCATCACTTTGGGGCCGTGGGAAATTGGAAAGTTCAACTTTGAAAACTGTTGTTACAGTTTTAATTCATCAACATCAAAGTGTTGTTCTCAAAAATGATTGATTCAATCCAGTTTAAAGATTCAGACAATATTTTCCATGCAGGACGTTGATAAGAAATGAAAACACCTCACCTCTTTTTAATTTGTTTCTCCATCATTCATCCATCCATTTTCTGGACACCTTTGTCCCTTAGTGGGGTCTGGAGGGGTGCTGGTGCCTATCTCCTTCAAACGTTTCAGGATAGAGGCGGGACACACTGTGGACAGGTCGCCAGTCTGTCACACAGAGAAAGACAGGACAAACAACCGTGCACACATACACTCACAGAATTTAGAGAGACCAATTTACCTGACAGTCATGTTTTTGAACTGTGGCTAGAAGCCAGAGGACCCAGAAAGTGCCCACACATGCACAGGGAGAACATACAAACTCTGTGCAGAAAGACCCCGGGCCAGGAATCAAACCCTGGACCTTCTTGCTGCAAGGCAACAGCTCTACCAACTGCAGCCCGTTTCTCCATCACAATGATCTCATAAGGGGCTTTTTAGTTGTCTGAGATTGAATGGTTTTATCTGGAGTCACAGTTTGCACAGCTGGATGCCACTTCACATCACTCCAAATAATCCCTGAGGACTTTTATGGAGAAACAATTGATTGTTGCTCAACCTCCCTCTCATTTCCCCTACTTATCTCCCCACAACTTCTCTCTCTTGCCCTCAAAGGTTTTCCTGCTCACCATCCCATGTTCGTTTCCCAGTTCCAGTGAAACTAGTGATTAAGTGTTTTAGCAGTTTATACTAAAACAAAAAAACATATTCGTAATGGAAGCAAACGCTTGGGAATGTAGTGGTTCTGAAACAAATTTAAGGTGTCAGAGGTGTCAGAGTGGGGCCAGTGTTTTTTAAAAGGGCCACAGAGCAAAAGAATGCAAGAAAAAAACACGGTAATATTTCATTGTTTAATATATCAAAGTAACATATAAAGTGAGCCAAAGAGTCACTTGTGGCTCTGGAGCTGCAGGTTAAAGACCGCTGATCTAGCAGATTATTGTGATTGGATCTCAACACAACTGAAGCTTTTTTTAAATGATTTTTAATTGTAAAAGATTAAATAGATCCAAGGAACCAATTAGTAACCGTTTCTATGCTATAAGAAGCCTTAAGACTATAAGAAATGCATGTAGTATTATCTTTTCAGTACAGGGCCCATAGGAGGAGCCAGGATTAGTTTCCAGGATTAGAGGCATTGGCCCCTAATGGCTCCTGTCTAGAACTGCACATACTGCTGTGTCAGTATTTACACCAACTGGCTGCTTCAGCAATAAAGAAATTATGTGAGTTATTATTTAATGTATTCCGTGTGAAGTATAATTATAGAATATCACAAAAGATTTTTAAATAATACTGATCTCCTGCTGTTGTAGTTTGTCAACTGATAGACATACTACAAAAACATCATTAGTATGCAATTAAATGTGAGTAAAACCCCTAAAAATATAAATACCTGAAAAATAAAATATATCTATAAAACCTATTTTCTCTTATTATTTCTCTCTCCTACAACCTCTATAACTAGCATTTGCAGTAGAAATTATTGAAAAAAGAATTAGATAGAGACATAATTACACATCTTCTAGCTTGGAAAACTCAAACTAGAGTGAGTTTACTGTTTACCACGCAAAAATATATTTTACTGAGGGTCAGGAGTGTGAAACTTGAATGAACAGCAGACGTGTCTCTATGTGTCTGTGCTTCCTGTGACTTCACTACCAATGTTGAAAACAGCTAACATCGACTCTTCGTCACTTGGTAGTACCATCCAACGTCTTTGTGTTGGGGATTTATTCATACTTCGCTATGGTGCACTCACTGACTGGAAAATATAACGTTGGGTAATATTTGTTGTTGACTGGTTTTTGCTTGGCCTTCAGCCAAAGGGGTTTGAGAAATACTGAATTTTTTTGAAGTGAAGTTATAACCATGTGATCAACAATCACATTTTCCTCCAAACATTATGATGTATGCAGCAAAATACTTTATTTTACCTACATGTAGGATCACTTTTACCACTTTTACCTAAACAAAATAAATTCTATTCTATTCTATTCTATTCTATTCTATTCCCCATCTTCCTGCACAACTATCGAAGAGCATTTCTTTTTTTTAGATCATTTTCACCCATCTAAAATACTTTTTTACCTTTTACACTCATGTGTTTTGGTGCCTTATTTTTTTAATCAAAAACATTTTAGTTTCTCAGTATTCATTTTCAAACCCAGTATTCATTTTTAAATCAGCAAGCTCTCAGAAAACACTTGTCTAATATGTCCAAGTAATCTCAAACAGCAATTTTTTTCCACCCTTATTAGTTTAGAGTCGCTTCCAGATGTGTAAATTCTTTCTGAACATTTCACACACAGTAATTTGATCCGCTGTTTATGTAAGAATCGTCATAGGAGTTTAATAGAACTCAGTCAGTAAGATCTCAGGACATGTTAGAAACAGAGGAGCTTAACTCTTGATGCATCTCATTAATCCCACCTCCCACAGATGCTCAAAGTCTAGATAGCATCTTCCCTGGACATTTCCGTGTGCCATCTGCAGGGCTCAGCCTGGACCTGTGACATCACTTCCTCTCTCATATGGAGGCGTTTGTGGGAAATTGCACCACCATGACATCATGTAATGGTTCCAACATGCGGTGGAGAAGAGTTGGACCGAACCAGCAACAGATGCTTTAAAGCGAGCTGAACTCTGCAGCGAAGTCGCTGTCGCCGTTGGCGGCGGCGGCGGCTCTCTCCAGCGTTACCTCAGCCCCGGTCAGACTCTAAAGTTTGATCCTTTTACACGTTGCCATCTTTTCAAAAGTCCATGTCTGCCTCCGCCTGTGAGATGAAACTACACATTCTCAGTGATGTCATGGTGACCTCTTCACCAATTTCCCCCCCAGCTGTCGTTATCATGTTGCTCAATGTTTCCCCCCAGTAACTCATCATGACTCCTCAAACTCTTTCATCCTATGTACGGATCTTCACACATCTTGTATCCATCATTTGTCCCTCCTACACACCGTACACTCCTACGACGTTCTCACGTTAATCCTCCCTCACTTGCTTTCACTCTCTCGCAAAGGCCCCCCCCCCCTTGCTTCTTCCCCTGACATGGTACATCAGGAACCACTGAGCGTGCGCACTGGTTGCATTTGTCTTGGCACCGGCTGAAGGTTCTAATGTTGCCACTTCAGATTAAGTGTTCTGGATGACTGTGGAAAGCAGCTTCCTTCTCATGAGGCTGCAGTAAAAGATCAGAGGAGGTGGGAGGAGATGTCCACTAATCCATCTACTTTCTGATCCGTGGAGTTTTGTTCCACTAACTCAAATCAGCAGTCCAGGAGGATGAAGTGTAAAAGCTGTTTACTGTACACAACTTTCTTTTTGGGGGGGGCTTAATCTGCGGGGCGAGAAGTTTTCACATGCCTGCACTCGATTTGATGTTTCTGCCCAGAAATATGAGAATTGCGAGCTCTAATATTGCAACTTTTTTTAGCTAATTGGAGCTGTTTTGGAGTGGAAACCTTTGCTTCTTGTGCTTCACATTCTGTCAGAAAGGGTAATAGCTCTGCCATTCGTAATGAACTTCAGAGAAAGCGGCCTCCCCCCCCCAAGCCCTCCTCCAAATATGTAAGCCGATGTTTGTGTATGTGTGGGTGTGCGTAAGCTGCTGTGCAAATGGGGGGGCCTTTGATGTCGCACTGCTCGGATCTTGTTGTAGTTCGCCGTTCCCAGGCTGGCTGAGTCTGTCCTTTTCTCTTTCAAGGGCAGAATACAAAAAGAAAGAAGCAAAGAGAGAGAGAGAGAGAGAGAGAGAGAGAGAGAGAGAGAGAGAGAGAGAGAGAGAGAGAGAGAGAGAGAGAGAGACAGAGAGAGAGAGAGAGAGAGAGAGAGAAGCAGGAAATAAACACAGGAACGATGGAGTTCTCACGTTTAACGTCTTGACTTGATTCTGTTGAATGAAAATAAGTTACACATACAGTCGCTAAATTTCTCTGTTGCTGCTTTAGTTCGTTGCAAAACGTAACAGGTCTCTGACGTTAAATGCACTTATTTGATCTCCTAAACTCCATTTTTTAAAATAAAGTTTTTATACCTACATTTCCCTCCCACCCCCTTGTTTAACTTGTACATTATTCTCACGGTTCTTAAGCTTGCCAGGTCTGATTTATCCCAAAACGCTGACGTTTCTCACCATTTTCAGAAAGCTTTTAAAGTATTCTTTCTAAGTCAAATGACTTGAAATGCAACGATTTGTCCTTCAGAGGTGGGGTCACATAAACACATTCTTGCATTTATGTATGTAATAGCAACTGATTGATTTCGTGACTATTTCTAACTTGCAATTAATTGCAATATCTGTACACTGAAATTATAATTTGAAAAAGTCTGAATGAAAAATGAAAAAAAACTTGAAAGAGATGACCAAAGAATTTTTTTTAACTCAAATAAATTACTTGCTCCAGCAATTAAACATCACACATCATCTCCAGTACAGAGGGAAACATCAACTATTTAGTACTTGTGCAAATATTTATCAGTGTAAAGTGTTTGTGCCACAACACACCCTGAGTTTTCTGAGAAGCCCCCTCTAGTGGTCAGTATATGAAATGCAGTTTTAGGTTTTCATTTTCATTTTTGCTTCATTATTTCAAAAACTAAGTGTGAATAGTTTTTGTGACAACTAAAATAAATCAATGTATAAATCAAGTATAAGCATATAACTTCTGCCCCCTACACAAGATTTTTCTGACAAGTACACAGTGATAATAAAATAGAAACACAATATTAGTAATATTAGTGGAAGAACAGTATTTTTCACAAAAACCATAATTTAGTTTAATGGGATAAAATGTGATATACATGTCAGGTTTTAACTGATATGGCATGTAAATGGCAAACAAGAAAAAATGACATTTTAAGAGCAAAAAATGTGATTCCTGATGTGCTTGGTGACATTTATAATTATTGCACAACATTTTTATATCTTAAACATTTTCATAATTGGATCATTTACAGTGAAGAACAAAGTTATTCATACCCCTGGCAGATTTACATGCAAATCCAAGTGGTGATGATTAATTAATTAATTGTAGTGGCTTGTCTCTTATATGAGTGGAAATAACATTTATATTTTCATCCTTCATCCTTGATATTTTCATTCATGACTTTAATTTCACAGAGAATCTTTGGAGGAATCTAAAAGTTGTCAAAAATACAATCGGAAAGCTGGAAGAAGCTGCTCAGCAATTATAAGACAATTATTTTTGTCAAGACCAAGTCCTGAAATATTAAGCTCTAAGTCATGTCTGTAGGATTTTATTTGACACTCTTTGAAACACTAAAGGAGAAACAGTAGTAGTAATGAAGTAATGGATGCTCAAACTACTTGAAGATGAAAATCTCCAGATGCAGACTACCTGGAAACATAAGCGATAATCTCTGAGACAGAGCTTGATTGCCAGTATTGTTGATGGATCTCCAGCACTGAATGACAGTCTCTCAAATCATGCTGAACTTAAAAAGACTTAATAAGGCTTGATAAGATTCTCGGACTCAGGTGAGACAGAAAACAGCTGACAAAAAGAAAGGGAGAGTGGAAAGAAGCAGGAGAGAAACAACACACTCACAAGTATTAAAAAAAGTTTAACATGATGCATTTAGTGACTGAACAAAGATTATTATTATTGTTATTATTGTTTGTGTCAGACTGATAAGATCCAGGAAAACAGAAGGAGTTAAAAATCTATTATATTCACCAGAGGATTTCTTAGTGCATCTCTAAATACAAATAAATTTCGTGCTTTAGTGTTAAGTTAGATTTTTCAGTCAAAAAGTATTTCTGGCCCTGTGAACATCTCCCTGGCTTGATTTTGACTCTAGCCATGGCTCCAAAATCACAGCCCGATCCTGGGGGCTTCCTTTGCAGTCCTGTATAAATCACTTCCTTTCCAGGGCAAAGGCCACACATTTTTTCCTTTCCTACACCTTTCCTCCTGCCTCTCTAAAGCAGCGCCTTTGGAAACATCCAAACAGCTCCTCCTGTGTCTGAGCTGTGCTTTTAACATACAGGATAAAGTAAAAAGCCTCTGTGTGTGTCTCTCTCTCTCTCTCTGTGTGTATGTGTTTGTAAGACTGAAGCAAGCTGCAGGTGGAGAAACATCCAGTAACCTACAGTATCTCCAGCCTTCAAAAGGCCCTTCATGTTCTTCTGCTACATGCACAGAGGAAAACACAGAAATTGTGGCACAAGGCCAAAAGAGATTGTGTCAGAAGTCTGTTTTAGCAGGTCACTGCATCGAAAAAATATATATTTAACAATTTATGCAATATCTTAAGCATCACCCACGTCAGTCAGGTTTCTTAGTCGCCACATATCCTTTAATTCTTATTCAGGAGATCATTTTGTGTCTTTATTTTTTATATAAATTACAATATTATTAAAATTGTGGAGCTGAAAACTTGTTTTACGTAACATATTTCAATTGCTTATTTTTGTCATTAAAGTAGGTGTTAGTACTTTTAGCTATCTGAGCTGATTTCAAATCTTTGTAAAGGTATAAATCTCCTTAAAGGTTTTCTGGAAAGAAAAGCATGAATTACTAAGATTGTCATGAAACTAAGCAGCCAGTTTATACCTTTTGTACCTTCGCTGTGAAGGGTCAGTCTCCTGGATGACTGTCGATCAAAACGTGAGATTTCTGCATTTAAAATCTTTGTACCACCCCAGTGGTCTCATGAAATGTTCAAACTGTCTGAGAAACGGAATATTTTTTAAATGAAATCTCAAGTTTCACTTTTCAATCACATGCAGTTTTTATTCTTGCTCTTCAGACTCGAATGAGAACCTTTGCGCGTCCTTTGAAAAGCTGCTTCCATGGCTTAAATTTGCCAGTGAAGAGGAGAAACAATGGGACAAAAGGAGATAAACGTATCGACATCAGCAAATTTTTTTTCCCTTTGCACTTTTGAATCTGAATTTATACCAAATCATCTCGGATCTCACGCTGAAAGGCAGCATTTCTCAGCGATAAAAATCAAGATTTATACATCAGATGGACACAGATGTGTGCGCTCGCTCTATCAACTTTAGTCAGGGATGTCAGACATGAGACATCCATCCACATGAGGGTAACGTCTTGCTTAAGAAAGATGGAGATTCAGCCCGAATATTCCTATCTTTCTGCCAGTTGCTCACATCTTAAGGCTCCAAGCTGTGAAGGTGTGAAATGCCTCCTCCGGAGATTTTCCTCTCGGAAAATCCGCCTCTCCAGAGGAGAGTCCCCTCAGGGACTCTGTCTGTAATCTCACGCATTCTGCAACACACCAGTGTTCAAACACATGCTTATATCGATGGGCACACAATTCATTTTAATCTTTCTGTGGAACATCTGCTAAACTATCCTTGTCAACCATCCACCTGAGTGTGAGTTATCTTCCTCCCACCGAGCCCCCGATTGGGGCTCCGCAACGTTCCCAATGAACAGATGTCAGGCGAGCTTTACACAGACTGATGCTTTTTAATAAAACTGCATCGAGGATGAAGCAGCGGAGGAGAAGGAGAGAAGAGAGGATGCTGTTCTTCTGCAGGTAGGGTGGAGTACCTGTGTGTTCATGACTTACTTGGCAGGTCTTTGCACAACTTTCGCCTCCACTGATGTGGTTGGCGTGAAACTTTTTTCAAAAGCGCATTTGAAGAATCTCAGATGTTACAAGACGAAACGCCCACATATGTTTTTTTTGTGTGTGCATGTGTGTGTGTCTGTGTGTGTGTGAGCGTGAGTATACGCGAATGCACCATTGGGTAAGCACAGATTGACTTGACTCTTTTCACTTCAATCACATCTTTGTAGGTCTGCCTGTGGATCCTATAAGCAAAACGTAGGGGGAAGAGGTTGCATCGCAGAGCTTCAATGGTTTCTTTGGCTGAGCCATAAGGGATCCATAGCACCAGCAACCTGACTGGCAGGCAGATGGGTGTGGAAGAAATGATACAATATCAGATGAGAATCAGTCAGAATTTTAAAATGCCGTGGCCACTGTTGTGAACATGCGCTCGGGTTTGAGTTTGAGACGCTCAGAAATAATACAGACAACAAAGAAAAGGAGACAATGATTTGGTAGCAAAGATGTTCTAAATATATAGAAAAGACTTATATTTGATAGCTGTCAGACAGGAAGTCTGGCTGAGAGAGAGGGGGAGGGCATGCGGCATCAGGCCGTGACTTGACCCAGTGATGGCCACTTTGAGGACTAAGGCCTCCATACATGGGTAAGAAGGCTCCATGCCCCGGCGCCGCTGCACCACCCTGCTTCAACACATTTGAGTCAAATAATCGTTAGCAGGACCTCCGGAGGACTTGACTGAAAACTGAGGAGGTGATTCAACAGTTTGATTCAGTTCTGTTGGACCAGGCTGCAGGACACTGACCCTTCAGGACCGGAGTCGAATACCGCTGCCCTAGATGGTTGGGAATAAGATGTTTGTATGAAAAATGAATAAATAGTAGATATACGTTTTTAATACTAGCATAATTTGTCTTGAAATGATTTATGTGTTTCCTCCTGGAGTGGGTTTGAGTTTTCTCCTTGATCCACAATTGCATTTATCACCACTGAACCTGGACTGAAACCGTGAAGGGATGAAGGATGTGATGAATATTTGACAAGCAGCCAGTCTGCAGTTTGTCAGTGAGTCGATTTTCTCTTCTTTTACAAGCTGACTTACATTTATGCTTGTCTTTCAGGTTTGGAGTCCATTTGTGTCATCGTCCAGATGCAAAATCTTTTTTTTTTTTTCCTTTTTTTTTTTTACAAGACCACCACAAACCTTAAGGTATTTTATCTGGACTTTATTTTAGAGACAAACACAAAGTCACAGAAATTCAGATGTAAAAGCAGTGAAGATGATTTACAAAATTTTTTTTAAAAAGTGAATATTTTTTGTGTGAATTTAACACACACAGTTATAATCTGAATCCGTCTCTTTACTCAGTCAGCCAGAGATCTATTAGTAATTGAGGGGTGTAATATTTATGCTTGGATTCATTTGCAGTGTATTGTCAGTTTCATTTATGAGCAGCTAATTATGCCCATCCTGCAGAGCAGATGGTTCCTCCACTTCTGTAATTTCCTTGAGGCAGTCTGTTTTGATCACAGTCACTGAAATATGTTTGTGACCTACTCTAAGCCTTATGACAGCTAAACAAAAACAGAGATGTTGCCTAGCTTTTTAACCCTGTGATTAACCCGTCGGACATTGTCAGAATATTTCACATCTGAACAGTATTCCCTTCCAAAATAGTGTCATCTGAGTGTCTGTGAGCGTCCACCGCAGAGACTGCTTAGCTTTTTGTAAGGATCAATATTTAGTTGTATGAATATCCACTTCTTGAAAACCTGACTATGTGTCTTTGATTTTTTCTTCTATGTAAGGATATTAACCGAAGACTTAAGCTCCAACTATTGAAACTGTCAGATTGCTGAGTGTTTCTTCTTTTCTTGCAGTGGTTCTTGTTTATGTTAGTTATTTGTTTGACATGAGATTGAGCGCAGATAAGCTGCAGCTTTGAACTCCTCTCTCCAACCATCCTGCGGGTAAGTTACTGAACGAACGGAAATGATTTTCATTCATGTGATACATGCGACTAATGAGCTTAAACACAATCAGGATTAAGGAGGAACGTTGTAGTGGGTTCAGCCACTAATGACAAAAATTATATACAGGTGACCTGAGTTTATTTTGATTTTATGGATTATAATAATTATTATTATAATAACAAATGTAACATCAGTATGTGTTTTTCTTCAAGACGTCAACCTTCAATTTGGTGGTTATTCTGGGTTTTCCTCTGTGTAACAAAAATTTTAAAGGTAAAACAAACCCTATATGCTCTGTCTTAATGGCAATTAGAGGGTTAAAAACGACCGCTACAAACTCAATGGATGCTTTTTGGTTGCCTTCTTCATTCTTTCTTGTTATTTTAATTTTTTTAAACTTTTTTTTAAATTATTACTGAAAATCAAAGAATCAAGAATCTTGAGAATTACAACGCTATATTAGTTATGTGATTGATTGATGTTCCAGACGCTGGAGAACATCCTCGCATTTCACAAAAATGCAAGGAAGTTTACTTTTGGGACAGGAAATGTTTCGAGGACCTCAGGAGACAACTCCAGTCGTCTCTTTTTACCATTTGTTTACCATGAAGTCAGTGTGTTACTCAGAATCCTGTGGTGACCCTGAGGGTTTGTGCTGGAGCCAACACCACATTGTCTTTAGATGGCAAAGCTAGATGACTCCTTGACTTTCACAGCAATAAGCCCTGAAATAAACTTTATCTTTAGAAAAGTAATGGCTATCACAGGCCTGAAGGACAGCGACAAGTAGGAAGGACAGCATCCTGCATTTCACTGATAAGAACAAGTGATCAATATTTTGAAATTTATCAGTCCCGTTTGGCTTATCATCATTCACAGGCTATTCAGAAAAAGACGCAATCAAAGACTGACATTTTACACTGTACTCCTCACCCGGTTCAAATGCAGACTGACAGACCAAATCACTGAGGAAAACCTTTTTTTTATTTTTAACATGTTCAGATCGCTGGTGGACTGAAAGTCGCAGCAGTATTGAATTTCCTGGCACCGGATTTCAAATAAATTGTAAACTATAAAACAAAAGGTTCAGTTTGGTGCAGGAGCGACTGAGGTTTCCCAACAATACGTCTTGCCTGTTTGCTAAGTTTCTTGCTGAGAAAAGCAAAGTTTTTGTTTTATATCTGTATTCTCAGTAATTTCTTTATTGCACATGATTAAACTAGCAACTCACATTGGCTTTATTCCTTTTTGTCCGACATTATATCAGTTTCTTGCTGTAGAATAAATAAAAAAAAAGTTCTTTTTTTCAGCATATGCAATGGGTTTCCACTGTATCCCCCCCAAAACTTGCCAGATTGTTTCTCTTATTAAAAGAAGAAAGAAAACCGCTTCTTAAAAGTGCTTGAGTTTGTCACTGCACCGCAGCTCCACTGATGCCTGGGATCCCGATCTCTAGACACGCACTGCATGCTGGACCGGGGGCCTGGTTACACTGTTGCTACAGCAGCAGAAACAGTCCTGCAGGTCTCCAGCCGTCTGTAGATTGTCATAGAGAGGGTTACGAAACAGATCAGTCTCGGAGCTCAGATTGTTCCACAGATGTGGAGCTGACTGACTTCCAGCTCCTTTGATGTGACGCTGAAGTTTCTAGATTCCTCGTCTGACTATCTGTGTTGGCTGACGATGGAGGCAGCTGAGGGTTAGATCTCATTCTTGGAGCTGAGCGTAAACAAGTGCTCTCTGCCAAGTCAAGTTAAGCTGTCATCCAACGAGCAGAGCTGCAAGCATCACTGGGAAGATGGGGCTCAGGCTTCTGGTATGTCAGTAAAACGGCGATAGAACCAGTGCAGATGTTCCTGTTGCAGAAAGAATAAAGGTTGTACCCATTTTAACTCTTCTTATTTCCATCACTGTTGGATAAACAGGCAGCATCTCAAGGAGAGGGAGGAGGGAGTATTAGGTGACAGAAGTTCAAAGGCGACGGAGGGGTCACGGGATGGACGAAGCAGGGGGGCAGGATGGCATTTGATTGGGACAGGGCTCCTGTTGTCCCCAGCTGTCCTCTCAGTGTCCACCCCATGAGCAGAGGGCTCCCTCGGGTCACGACGCCACCGAGAATAAAGGAAAAAGACGAGTTCAAATGCAGGTTACAGACTAGAAGAGGGGCGGGGTCTGTTTGCATGACTGCGAGTGTTTTGCGACGCCGCACTTTGTCATCTCCTTCATCCCCTCCGTTCTCTCACGCACACACACACACACACACACACACACGAGCAGTCAGAGAGGGACAGGGTGACCAGAGGTCCCTGTGGTCTCTGATATATTTATAAGCTTGGAGCAGTTTCTCTTCAGAGAGGGAGACTTGTGAGATCCACCTGAGCAAATATTAACATCCTCTATAAGGAGCCTTTGATGTGCAGAGGCCAAAGCTCTGGGTCAGCACCCCTCAGCAGGCCCATCTCAGAATGTGGGGTCTGCAGAGTCAATAGACAACAGAAAAGACGCCAAAGAATAGACCGGTCAGATGGACAAGCTGGACATAAACAACACTTTCCCAACCACAAAGCTCTAATTTTCTAATTCGTTCTTGTTAGACACTACAGCTAATAATACTAAAACAAATTCAAAGCAAAAAAATAAATGCTTCAATGACAAATGATCCTCTTGCATGTGCCTTTTTCAAACTGTGGCATGTTATAGCCACAAGAAGTTATGAGTTGGAGTTATTTTGCTGGGGTGTTGTTAATAGATCACTCACTAGTGGCTCTAGACTTGTTTGAGATTATTAGAAACAAGGGGATACCAATGGATGAACCTAATCTATAATGTTTTTAGGTCAAATATTCTAAAAACCATGAGATGCTGCACTTTTTCTTAGTCTTTGTGGTTGTGGTGCTGGAGTCCTGAAACTTTTCTTTCTGCCTCTGCTTCAACTCATTTGAATCAGATAATTAGACAGTTAGTAGGACTCTAGAGTCTGAACACTGCAGAGACAGTTCAGCCATTTGATTTGGATGTTTTGGACCAGAGACACGTCCAGAGGTTGCAGGACAGCATCACCTCAAGGACTGGAGTTTCACACTCCTTTGACTATCGCACAAAATCCCAGTGAAATACATTTTAGTGTGTAGTTATGGCCTGGGAAAAATGTGAAAAAGTTCAAGCAGTATGAATACTTTTCCAGGAGGCTATATAGTTAGCGCCCATCTTTCTGTCATTCCAGCCTGCCTGAACTAAACTTCATAAAACGCAAAAGCTCACACAGACAAAATTTATTTGAAAGAGGGAAAAAAGATTAAATTCCAGAGACTTAAGTGTCTTTGCTGCTAAATCCTTTTTCAAACGTTGGGAAGAGACTTGAGGGAAATAAATATATAAAGTCATCCAAGAACGAGGCTAAGGGGTTTATCTCCTTTCATCTTGCCACCGCCGTATGACGACTAATCCTGCCTTGTGTCTTCAGCGCGCAGCCCGAGCCCCTCTGAACTACATTAAATGGAATAGATTAGCTCCGCCAAAAAGTCACGAGGTGGCATTTCACAATCTGCCTTGTTTTTTTTTTTTCCTTTTTGTTGCCCTCAAAGGATGGCATGAGTCATTATCTGTGTTCGCTTTTGTCTTTGAGTTTGCAGCACACTTCTCAACTTTCAGCAGAGAATAAAGTGAGTTTCTTACAGAACTGGTGAAGTTTGAGACAATTGACGATGACTGGGTTTGGTTGATGCTTTAAAAATAAAGTATTTAGGGGAAGGGATTATGGATAGATTCATGGCTGGGGAAATGAGGAGCGATAAAATCCATAATCTACGGGAGAGTCGTTATCCATCTCATCAAAATGTCAATTCCAGCAGACAAAACAGGATAGCTTGATGCAGGAAGTGGACTGTGGGTGTGTAATGCAATTAAATGACTCCTTCATCTTGTTTGATCTGCTTCATTTCATTTAGTTTTACTAATTTGGAAGATTAATCTGATAAGGATGTGCCATCATGTGTTCTCACATCAAAACTTAGGGATGATAAAAATATGTCTGTTTCCTTTTCATCTCCTCACCCAAACGTCTAAGGACAGCAGTAATTAGATCATCTGCAGCTCTAATGTGGAAAGAAGCGGCCATGAACTGGACTTGCTACGCTGGCAAGGGTTCGGACAAAATGCTTCACGAGGTTCAACTGCTGCTCAAATTGAGAAGATCTGTTTGCATTTGCTGATTTCTGCTCTTTGGTAAAATTATGGGGACATAGGTTTGGGTGTTTCTGTATTAATTTGCTAGCATGTTTTCATTTATCTCTAGAGAGGGAAGTAAAACAACTGCAGTCATTATATAATGCATTTACTCCGTTGAATATTTTACCCTATTATCGCTTTTCACAAACTCAATAACGACCAACACAACCCGGCTGTTTTTGACCAAAAAGAACATCCCTCAAAAAACTTTGATATGAAAAGTGGTTTCTATAAAATAAACAGATTTGAATAAAAATACAGAACAAAATAAGTAACATATTTCAAGTCAGTGTTTATTAGATGTACCTTTGGCTGCAATTACTGCAGAGTCTGTGTGAACATGTCTGAATCTTGCTCGCACATCTGGACACTGAAATCGTATCCCGTTCTTCCCTCCAAAACTCTTCAAGCTCCGTCAGATTCAGTGAACAATACTTTCCAAGTTTAGCAACAAATTCAGATTTACAAGCACTTAAACAAATCTGGCATTTTCTAGATTATGGAGACCGTTTGTCCTTCCAAAGAGAATTTCAACAAAGTTCTTGTGTGAATGAAAGAGTGGTTACAGACCTTTTCTCTTTTTTTTTTTTTCAAATTAATCATACTTTCTCAAAGCAAATAACAATTTAAAACTTTGAACTCAACCTTAAAAGCATGCAGTAGCAGTATTTTTAGAATAAATGTTTGCAAAACTTGGTCGAAAATTCCGTTAATGTCAAAAAACACAATTTTGGAATCGCGGCGCTTCGATTAACACAATTAAAATCACGTGAATAAGTTTGTTCAAAGAGGAGTGTGCACTTTTGTCTTTCACCTGAATGGCGTTTTCATGTCTATAAAATGAGGACCAAAGATAAAAATCAGATTGTCTTTCTTTAATGACTAATCAAGATGTAATGCACAGCACATGATCTGATGAAAGTCCCATCTGCCAGGCGATTTCAGCCCTTCTGCTATTCCGTAACTGTTGTTAGATTAGACTAATCTCTGTCATTTCTCATTCCCCCTTCCTCTCCCTGCCCATCCATCCTTTTTTTCCTCTGTTTTCATTCAGAGTTTGAGGTTGTCAAAGTGTCAATTAAAGTGAGCTGTGGCATGGCGTTTTATTGCATACTACGTTTGATGTCTTGATATGAAAGTGCTTTGATTTTTTTTGGTTCTTTTCCTGCCTTTGCACAGTTCTCTCCGTATTCATCTGCTTGCTGGCTGTTTTGCTGTGCCTTCTTCTTATCTTTCTTGGCTGTGAATAAAAATGAGGCAAAAACCATAACAAAAGAAAGCAGAGCTCTGGGTGATTTCATGGGTGAATTATCATGATATAACGTAAATATAGGGCTGGTCAAGTTCTAGTATTTTAATGCAACAAAAACGTGTTCAAATAAAAGACATAGTAAAGTTGCATAGAAAGCAGCTTAGCGGGAAGTTGCCCTTCATTTACAGGCTATTTTTAGGTTGCTTGATTTTCCCATATTTACCGTTTGGTTGCCATTCACGTTGTGAATTTAGTCAATAATGTCTTAATGACTATGTTTGAGGCAAGACTGACTTTCCTGAAATGAACACAAAGTCATTTTTTTCTGCCCACGTGGGATCAATGCTTTATTACAAAGGCAGTAAATAAATACATATCTTAAAAATGGCTTCCTGTTAACATCAAAACCAAGCTTTAGGCTCCAAATATTTAATAAATAAGTCATTCATCAAAAGGTGAATAAAAGCTGGACATTCTAAATTCCATAAAGCAGCTGTCATATGTGTGTGTTTATGCATGTGCTGCTGATCTCAGCGTGTCTACATATCAACCATATCCATACGTCCATACAGGACATTCCTCATTGCCCACACAGGCAGCTCTGAGGCGTCTCCGACTCCCACAGCATAAAATCTAAAGCAGGACTGACAGCAACAAACCAGCTGACTCGTAAGAAAAGAAACCACACACATTGAAATACAATCAACAACAATGACAAAAGTTTTTAGTTGTCCTGTTTTTATGCTGCCTGTACAGTAGGGTTACATAAGGCCTGTACATAAGGATTAATTTACATCTTTCTCCATTGACAGCCACATAAAATGTTAGTGTTGTAGTAATTCTTTGACTCTTTGATATGCCTGCTATGATTCTCGGATGTTTTGATCATTTTCTCGATTTTTTTTATTTTTACTCACTAGTTTTGTTATCTTCAGTATATTTCTTTGCATTCATTAATGTTGTTGCCGTTGCTTTGTGTTTAGGTTATTAGTTTATTCTTGTGTTCTGGTTTTTGTGCATTTAGAAATATTTCTCTTATCTCACTATTAATATTTTCCTCTTGCTTTGTAGCTGGCACTGATATATGTATCGACAGTTGATTTACATACTTATTTAAATACTGTAGAAAATGTGGTGGCATTGACTAAATAATAACTTACACTTGTTTGGCCTCTTAGAATCACTCATAGGGTATTAACAAAGCATTGAGAATTCATTAGTTTAGTTAAAAATGGAAATTAATCATTAAATGTTTTATTTTGTCCTGGAAGTCTCATGTCATTTGTCCACACACACACACACACACACACACACACACACACACACACACACACACACACACACACTGTTTATTTCATTGTTATATCACGTGGTGTTTCTTTTCAGAATGTTTTCTTCTCTGTTCTTTGATCTTGTGGACGAATGCCCTGAGATGCTGACCAATCCGAGGAAACTCGACCCAAATGTCGCATCAATCTTGTTGGAAATCGAGGGAGGAGTGGCACATTCATTAGATGCTCAAATCCTCCTGCAACATGTCAGTGAGCGAGAGTTGGTTGGTGCACTCTCCGAGCCTACATTATGGCCCGCCCTACTTGCAGAGGTTCTAGAAACCTCAGCTAGAGGGGTAGACTTGACCCCTCGGAAAGGTGACAAATTGACAAAGGTGTTCAGCTTAATAAGAACAAACATGAATTTACAACACCGCTGTCTTATAGACAAAAACTTAATAGTGACAAGAATCTAGAGATGACTTTCAAGAATGGAACAAACAAACCTGCTCATCTACACCACTGTTGAGGAATCTCGCTCTGCTAGAGGAAGAACTTGCTGGGCTTGTGGAGAGAATGATGAGTCTAGAGCATAGGTTACGATCCCGTAAGTACCGAAAGGACTTCATGCGCATCAAAAGGGACACACTTTACAACTGCCAGGTGTACAAATTACAAGTATCCTGGTCCAAAACTGTCTCAGTTTGGAGGTACCATGATCAGATATGGGCTCTCCCCCTTGACTACATCTTACTCATGCATAACAAGACATGCGATCTGTTATCATCACTAATACTCCTACAAGGGGCTTTGGGCACTTTTTATGAGTTATCTGCCTATAATCTTGGAGAAGAGATGATAACAGAGTTATGCTACCTTGCCCGCAGTCATGATCGGTTCTTTGATATAGCCAAGTCTTGGAGGGTCTGGTGGTCGCAGAGGTGCTGACAGAGGAAGATGAGTGGTATAACAGTACACTCAAAGAGAATATATGCAGGGACCTTCATGATGCTGGATATCAGTACAGAGGGAGCGAGCTGGAGGCTATACTCAAGAGTGCTTCGACCCCTCTCAAGCATGAGTTAGGAGGTCTAGCAAAGGTTTGTGGACACCCATTAATAGATATGGATACAACTGCAGAAAATGCTCGGGATCGAGCATGTCAGTCCAAGGACATTGATTACGTGGCCATTATTAGCACCCGGAATATTGCTGTTGAGGCCTTTATCCGAAGTTATATACTACGAGAGAAGAAATGGCCCCCAGTTACGATGGACCCTGAGACACCTGAGTATCTTCGCGAAGCCCACAAGCACGGGATAGATCCAGGATCGTGAAGAATAACCCAGAAATTTGGTAAGGGCCATCACGATGACTACATCCACATAACTCTAGGCCAAGTTTTAGAGTTAGATCATCTTGACCATTATAGTCAATACCTGAAGGATAGCCATTTCTACTCTCCGGGATAAATCAAAAGCGTATTATGTGAATAAGACTCTATCCTTGATCCCCTGGGATGAGGGTCGACTTCTGCTTGTCCATCTTTTCTCTAGTGAAGAAGAGCACGATCTACAGGGGTTTTTGCGGGACTATTCTCAGTCATCCGAGGAGATGGAGAATGTTCTAAACTACCTAACCATCAAGCTTGTCCCCAAAGAAAAGGAGCTCAAAACTACTGGTCGTCTCTTCGGTTGTAAGACTTATGCCGATAGGTATAGAAGCTGCTTACAGGAGGAAAATGTAAAGATGTTCCTGAGCAGTTACTGTTCCGACCAAGCCATGACACTCGACAACTTAACACTGATCTGGCGAATGCACGCCTTCAGATCCTTGAGCCAAATCTATCGGGGATGGCGAGTGCTATACATCAATTTTGATGTGTCGGGTTGGTGTGGAAATTTCCGGCATGAAACAGTTGAGCCCATTGCAACGAACTTGCTTGATAGTTTGTTCAGGACGTCCAAGTTCTTTAGCAAAACACAGAAGGCCTACGAACATGGATTTTTCAACATGCCAGACAAAGCTGGTGTGTATCATTGGGAAGGTCAAGATGGTGGTGTTGAGGGTCTAAACCAGTACACATGGATGACTGTGTACATCCCACAGATGCAATTGGCACTTCGTGAGTACCAATTGCAGTTCTTTGTGATGCGTTATGGGGACGACTACAAGGCCGCCATTCTAATACCGCCAGATCAGAAGTCAGTAGATATGGAAACCTTAAAGACAACTATAGTAAGAGGGGTCAGCGAGAAAGTACAAGTTAGCTTCGGACAGAAGATGAAAGTCTTCGACAGCTATGGATCTGAGGTCTATATTAGCTTCTGCAAAAATGCATCAGTTCGTGGTGTCGAAATGCCACAAAGTGTTCGTAAAATACAGAAATGGTACGGAGCAACAAATGCATTTTTACCAACTTTGGATGATTACATTGCATCTGCTTTTAGTAATGCACATTCTGCAGCTAGATGCATGCCTCTCACTTATCCTGCATATCGAGTTGCTCTGTTCTGGACTTATTATCACCTTGTTACACACAAACAATGGCAGGATAAAAGAGATATTGACTACCACACAGCCGCTCTGGTCCCATCCAGTCTTGGAGGATTTCCAATCCTACCACTAAACTTGTTTCACAATCGGGCAGAGAATGATCATCTCCCAGGATTTCTGGAGTTGGCGATGTTTGTTAGGCTCGAAAACTTAGAGTTGGGAGAACAACTGTCGACTGTGTTGAAGTTTGACATTTTGGAGGGGTCAAACAAGTTTGATGCTCTGTTACGGGATCCATACTCGCTACCAATACAGAGGCCACCATCCCCAAGTGTTTATCTCCGTTCCCATGTCCTTCCAGCCATCCGCTCAAGAATCAAGAACGGAGAGATGCTAGAGTTACTAAACGCAGCTGAGGATGATTGGACAGACCGAGTGGTTTGGTGTCTTGTGTCCTCCAATGAGTTGTCCCCTCGTGTAATGAGCTCCGTCTTCAGCTGCACCCCGAAGGCGCTTGTCAAGGAGATTATTAAGAGATTTGAGACAGCCAAATCCATCGCTAAGGTAGTTGTCCTGCGAAAAGGCCCAAGGGCATCTATAAAACTCATGAAGGGTGTCATGGCAAGGGAGATAGCTGTCCAGGAGTGGAGACTGTCCCATCTCACAACATCACGACCCACGCTTATCAGGGGTTGTTCAACTAAGTTGGCAAATGAATTGCGGGCCTTGTGGGGGAAACCAGTACTAGGGGTCACCATGCCCTGGGTAGGTCACTTGGTTACGGTGGTGCCTGAGGACGTTGGCATGGCAGACAATCATGCGCAAGCAAACCACTTCCATTATGAGCTTGATCATCCGGTGTCAGTTCTGCGGCGGAGCTCCGCAGAACATTGGTCACTCGGGAAGCAAAAGCCATTCCTTGGTCACCGTACACGACTAGGTGCAGAATTACCTGTTGCAAAGATAGTTGACAACAACCCATTCTTGTCCAAGATCAGAACGTTACTTGACATTATCTCGTGGATCGCAAATGAGCCAGATGATCGAACATTCGCAGGTTTACAAGAGCTGATACTCACTCTCATCACTCAGTATTACAACGGAGACCCGACTGATCTATTGCCATTTGGAGCATCCCGTAAGAGTGGGACAATTCAACATCATTGGCAGAGTCCGCATTATAGAGAACATATTATGCCCAACACACTCTCAAACACTTACACGTGGATCAGAGGAGACTGCAACACACACTTGGGCTTGCAAAAAACCACTGATCACCACACCTTAAACTTTTTGGAAATCATGTGTCACACCTTTCATATGATTCAAATAGAGTTGGAATACAGAAACAGTTGTCGTCAGTTTGGCACATTCTGGGCGGTGACAACTGAGTGTGATCACTGCATGGCACCCATAGTAGAGCCTCCAATTACAGTGTACCGAGACCTGTTGCCCGCTCCACGTGCCACTTCTCTGTCATCACTAAGACTCACACAAATGTCCAGACGACATCTGCAACTGTCAGCCAAGAAGTTAGAGGAGAAAGAGCACCTGACAAGGAGGTCCCCTTGAGATTTGCTGTCATTGGAGTGGTCTGTCGTGTTGCTGATCAAACGTCCGACCGTACGGCACGAGTCATGGATAGGTTTTGTGATGGGCCTCGCACACTACAACAACTTGATCAGATTGCGTTATGGACTCCTGGACACGAGGCTCAACTGGTGCGAGAAAGAGAGATTAGAGGTTGTCCGGTGGTATTGCTTGCTGAAGATGTTGTGTCTTATGTGTACCACAGATTGACTCATCTAGGTCGTCGAGCCAGCAAGAGACATCAGGCCACTAAGGCCCTTCTTCTGAATCCCAGAGATGCTCCATGGTACCCTTTGGTTTCGCTGCTTCATCAGTCTGGGGTGCTAGTTGACACCATCAATGAGATCCGCCAAATCACGGCACTTGTTACAACACCCGTCTGTTACAACAATCCACTCTTTGCCACAAGTTATGTGGGAGCAGCTGTAGCACAAATGAGATCACTACCAACTCATGACTATACTTGGCTGACCTACTATACAGCTGACTCCATTGTACAGTCATTAACCTCCCGACAATATCGTGAGATATCAGACATCATTTGGAGAGAGCTCAAGCCTGACCTGTTACGGATCAGGCGAAGCCCGCATCAGGACGGGTCCCTGATGAACCATATTAAATGCCTTATGATGCTATTGTCCGCAGTACAACTCCCTCGGGTGCCGACCATCCAACCCGGTGTCCCAACTCCGGTTGAACTGATAGAGCCCACAGATCTCAATGTCGATCTGACTATAGAGGCTCTGGAGGACCGGACACACCCAGTGCATGATGTGGCAGACTTCTTGCACTCATTGGGAGAGTCGGTGCCGTCTGAAGAGGAGTTGTCAGATGCTTGGGATGTTTGTGTTGATATATTAAACACAATTCTCAACAATCGTGAACAAATGTACCTCTGTCAGGATACATTAGCTGCATGTATCGCCTGAGTGCGTCAGGAACCCATTCAAACTCCCTCGTACAGTAAAGAGTGAACCAATCAATCAGACACAGAAATCCGAACTCTTCCACTTGGCTACAAACCGAAACGAGGTTGTCAATTCCGGACTTTAGAACCCTGCAAAGAACTAGAGATGGCAGTACCGCTGGTCACTGTTCTCTTTGACACCACAGAGTTGATACTCGATCCATACACCATATCTAGACCATTCGGGGAAGGAACGATGTCTGGAAACAAATTACTTGAAATGTTTGCTATTTTTGGAGTTGATATTGAATCTATCAGCAACTGCTTCATAATGTGTTTGGGTGAAGGATATGGAGGAATAGTCAATCTTCTTGCTCGACTCTCCTACCAATGCCATTTCCTCTTTAACACACGGCCTGACGATATTCGATTTGGGGCAACACCCGCTTTGGCTCTGGAGAGCTTGGCCCAGAACGGTCACACTCTAGATGACGAACTAACAAACTCATCCATATTTGACCTATCCCTTAAGCCTGTTGCGGAGGCTCTTTGTCGGGATGTTTTTCGGTATCAACTCATTACATATGATGCAGAAGCTGAGTGGGTAGATTCCAGTCAGCACTCTCAGCTTCTCCTTAATGTATGCACTGTCTATCTTAGAAAGCGGTCCCCAGATGGAATCCTCATCCTCAAAGTTATGTTAGAACATACTCAGGCAGTGACACAGGTCATGAGTCTCCTTGCAACACACTCACGCATTGCAGGGATATGCCAGTTGCACAGCTCACCACCAGGAGGAGAGTGCTATGTGTACGCCATAGGTTTGGCAAAACCGTACTCTCCTGAGTGGAAGCCCACAATCCATCCTGAGGCAGCCAGGAAAGTGATCACACTCATTAACCGAGTACGTCAACACTGGCAGGGTTTATCCCCTCCAGCAGACATCCGTATGATCATACACCCTTGTCCACACTCTCACTACTTACGGCCACTCCGGGGAAAATTGTCTCGTGCTTACTGGTCCCGACTGACAGGACGCCACAGTGTGACCCTCAACATCGCCCCAGACGAACAGCGAAGACCACGAGCATTGTACCAGGCTCTGCGTCAAGAACTGGACATTCTGCGTACCAAGTTGGCTGTTGAGATGTGGGATGCTGCCGATGCTGCGGAGCTCGTCCATCACACAACCCGGTCTCTACTCATAGTCAGTGCGCACCACTACATAACAATCATCTGCATACACCGGGTACGAGAGCTTACACAGGCAATGGTGAGACAGAAGTTCATTGATACCTTAACTCCAATGCATGATAGGCTTCAAATCTCTGCAGACATCAATCTGTTCAACCCAACAATTGATTTGCTGGGTTATCAGACAGGGCTATACTCGTACTGGATGGAAGGATTTGAGATTGCTCTTGCCTGCTTCTCCTGGCACATGCTGTGAGATGACCTTCACTGCGCTGTCGAGCTGCCATCCCATTGCTGGACACTGCAGCACAACCTTCAGGCACTGCTTAGACCCAAAACCTGAACACAGCCCAGTGTTGAAAAATCGATGAAGGCTGTTTAAAAAAAAAAAAGACAACCACCGTCTTCTTCCCCAAACTCTGTCTTTATTACAAATAATTGGAATCATGAAGTTATTAACATTTCCTAAAACATTCACATTCCTGTGCCTCTGCTGCTACAAAAAAAACCACAACCTTCACGTGAGTAAAAACTATCAACTCCCACCTATCAATCCACAGCGCAGATATGTACATTTAAAAAGAAACATTTCAGAGGACTTCCGGTTATGGCACAGTGAAAAGTGCATGTGCAGATGGCTCGCTACTAAATACTCTAAATTAATCCGTAAGTCAGACCAATATCGACAATTTCGCCTGTTTTGCTAACGGGAAAACGCTTACTGGGGATCATGCCACCGAAAAATTCCAAACTGGTCCAACAACCGACTAAAACGGCTCCACAAGTGAGTGCGGCTAATGTAGATCATGCTGCTATTGTAGCTAATGCTAACGGGGCAGCGCCGGTTAACTGGGATGAGGCTCAAGAAGCGCCGACCAACCGTGATATTCTCGGAGCAATCAGTTTGTTGAAGGATGATATGAATAAACATTCTGCTGATATGCTGAAAGCAATTAAGGATATCAAAGGGGAGATATAATCGCTCTCTGAAATTGTTGGGGAAACGGAGGCGCGAATTTCACATGCGGAGGACAATGTTACTTCCCTTACAAAGCAGAGTTAAATCACTGGAGAAAACAGTGGAGGTGCTTTGTGACAGAATCGCGGAGCAAGAGGACAGGAGCAGGCGCTCCAACCTGAGACTGGTCGGGCTGCCTGAAAAATCCGAGGGATCACATCTGTGTGGCTTCTTGGAGAAATGGCTCCGAGAGACATTGAGTGAGGACTTCACCTCGTCCCGCTGCGTTGAGAGAGCCCATAGGGTTGGGCCTCTTACCTCCAATCCTGCGGCTCCAAGGGTTGTTTTAATGAAGTTTCTGAGCTACCGGGACCGGGAAGCAACTCTGAAAGCCGTCAGGAAAATGAAAGAGGTTCACTACAAGAACCACCGCGTCACCTTTTTCCCTGACGTCTCGGCCCAGACTCGCAAGCTCCAAAGGCGTTTGAAGGAGTGAAAATCCGGCTTCGTGCCCTTAAAGTTTGGTATGGCATCCTGTATCCAGCCCACTTGATCATCACACATAATGACAAACGCCAGATCTTCAAATCCGTGGAAGAAGCCGTAAAGTATATTGATGGAATAAGCTCGCAGGTTGAGGACAACTCCAAGACTTAGTATGTACTCGCTACTCTTTTTCTGGCATGGTTCATAAAAGTAACTCAGTTTTCCCAGAACATTTTGTTTCTATGTGGAATGTAGAAGCATGAACACTGTTAATATTTCTTTATTATATCCTTTTGCATTTTAACTATGTTACATTTGCAATGTTAGCAAATCTCGCCTTAATTATTAATATCTTGGTCAGAGAATTTTTTGTTTATGCCAGCCTACCTATACATGACCATCGTTATGCGTGCAGATTTTTACGTTACCCACTTGGTGGATGCAATGTTTCATATAACCCAAGTTCAATATTCAGAAGGGGTTAATGTCACATTTCGTTTGGGGAAATATGTGGAGACATGGGTTATAGGGCTCACTCTGGATACTGTATTTTTGTGGACTTTACGCTACTTGAATGAGAGAATAGGAAGGGGCCAATATATTTTTTATTTGTTTACATCTCTAATCACACAATTTATGTCTGTTTGTCCTGGAATTATCTAGTTGGAATATTAGAGGTCTAAACAAAATGGTCAAGTTTAAACAAGTGATGGGCAGGGTTAAACAGATGAAAACTACAATATGATTCTTGCAAGAGACACATTTGATTTAAAAAGGCGTAAATAAAATTAGAGCTAGGTGGCCAGGTCAGGTATTCTCTGCTAGTTTTACAACCCATGCAAGGGGAGTCATAATATTGATTCACAAATCAATTCCATTTGAACTAAAAAATAAATACTTCGACTCATCAGGGAGATTTATCATTCTTAGTGGGACTATAATCTCTACAATGGTAAACTTTGTGTGTCTATATGCCCCCAATGGTGATGATCCTGCTTTTTACCAAAATTTGTTTTTAACCATGTTAGCTTATAACGGCCCATTTATAATTGGTGGAGATTTCAATTGTGTTTTAAATCCTGCAGTAGACCGTTCAAATAGTTATGTCCCACCAGCAAGCTAGGGAAACTATCAAGAAATATATGAAAGATCTGAATTTAGTGGAGGATCGGAGACAACTTTTTCCAAATAAAACAGAGTACTCCTGCTTTTCAAGCACCTTTAAAACTTACTCGCGAATAGACTTTTTTCTGGTCTCTTCTAGTCTAATATCTACAGTTCAAAAATGTATGAAGCCATTCTACTCTCTGATCACGCTCCAGTTATTCTATCAGTAAAATTACCAACTATTGTCGGTCTTCAATCCCATTTCGATTTCAAGTTAAATGCTTTAAGTCTGAAGGGTTTGAGGAATTTCTTGAAGGGAAAATTACTGAGTATTTCAATTTTAATACTAACCAAACCAGTGCATCAATAAAATGGGAAGCATTTAAAGCCTATATAAGGGGGGAAATAATGAGCTATACTAGGCATAATTCAAGAATCCATTTAAATAAACTAAAAAACATTGAAAAACAAATCAAAGAATTGCAGGAACAGATGTATTACTGCAATGACACTGACAAATATAGGAGACTTCTTTTATTAAAATCAGAATATAACGAGCTCACTACTAGCAAAATAGCAACTAATCTATTGTGGTTAAAACAATCATATTACGATCAGGGTGAGAAGGCAGGAAAACTCTTAGCTTGGAGGCTTAAAAAGTTACAGACAAATCGGGCCATAAATGTAATCAAATTAAATAATGGTGAGAATCTGGTGGATCCAATAAGTATAAATGATGCATTTGCAAAATATTATGAAAATTTATATACATCACAATATCCAGATGACACAAATAAACAGAAGCATTTTCTGGACCAACTTCAGTTTCCAACCTTGTCAGAAGAGAGTAGGAAAGATTTGGATGAAAAGCTGAGTGTTGAAGAACTTAAAATGGCTCTAAGCCACATGAATTCTGGTAAAGCTCCCGGCCCCGATGGCCTACCAATTGAACTTTACAAGAAATTTCCAGATAAACTACTGCCCCCTCTACTCGAAGCGTTCAATGAATCTTATGAAAAAGGCATCCTACCCCCATCCTTACGTTTGGCGACTATTTCTGTTTTGTTGAAGCCAGGTAAACCCCCAACAGAAATGGGCTCATATAGACCCATTTCTTTAATGTCCTGTGACACAAAAATTCTATGCAAAGCTTTAGCTCGAAGGATTGAAAAGCATATCCCTAATTTAATCTCAAATGACCAAAACGGATTTGTTATTGGGCGCCAGGCCTTTCACAATACCCGCCGATTACTTAATATATTGTATGCAAAACAGTTTGCTATGGACCATGCCTTTCTATCATTAGATGCTGAAAAAGCTTTCGATAGGATTGAATGGAGTTACCTCTTTGACACCCTTAAGAGATTCGGCCTAGGAGGAAAATATTTAAAATGGATTCAGTTACTATACACTGAGCCAGTGGCTAAAGTTGTCACAAACAATCAACAATCAACACGAGAGGGATGCCCACTCTTCCCTCGTCTTTTCTTGTTTGCCATTGCAATACGTAAAATCCCCTGAGATCACTGGGATTCAAATTGGGAATGAAGAGCACCGGTTGTCTCTTTTTGCAGATGACATTGTTTTGTTTTTGGCTAATCTGGAAGAGTCTGTTCAAGCTGTTGATAAAATACTCAAGGAATTTGGAGAATTCTCAGGATATAAAGTTAACCAAAAGAAAAGCTCCTTATTAATGCTGAACAGAAATAACCCTCCAGTACAAACACAATTCAAATGTACCGATGAGTCCTTTACTTACCTTGGAATTAAGATTGACCGAGATATAGAGAAAATGGTTTCTATAAATTGCGATCCTTTAGTTCAGAAAATATTAGATTCCCTAGAAAGATGGAATGAGATGCCAATCTCAATGATGGGTCGTATTAGCATTATTAAAATGTCCATTCTCTCCCAAAGTTCTTATATCTTTTCCAGTCCATTCCTTTACACATTCCAGCTTCCTTCTTTTCTTCTATGGAAAAAGCCTTTAACAAATTTTTATGGAACAATAAGCGCTCCAGATTGCGACTCTCTCTCCTGTATCTACCCTACAATCGAGGTGGGCTTAGAGTGCCGAACATTAAATTGTCCTATTGTACTGCGCAACTCTGTGCTGCTTCCTGTTATTTTTCAACCAGTGATATACCTTGTTGGGTACAAATAGAAAACAGCTCGGCAACATTACCTTTGACATCCAATTTTTACTCAGCTGAACTTAAATATCTATTTAAAAACATCAAAAATCCCTTTCTCAAAAACACAATATCAGTTTGGCACCACTCCCATAAGGTTTGGTACCACTCCCATAAGGTTTTAGATGAGGTGTCCAAAATCTCATATCTGTCACCTATTTGGGGAAACAATAGATTCAAACCAGGAAGAGCAGACAGGGGGTTTAGAATATTGATGAATAGAGGCTTAAATAAAATAGGGGACCTTTATAGTGAAGGAGTTTTGATGGCCTTTGAATAACTGGTAAATAAGTACAACCTGCCCCAGAATCATTTTTTTAAAGTATTTACAGATTAGAAGTTTTGTTTTCGCCTCACTGAAATCTGCGTCTGAACTTCCACTCACTACCATAGAGAATATAGCCGTTCACCATAATCAGAGTAGAGGCCTACTTTCCAAATTTTATAATATTTTACTTTTAGCTTCAAAAGAAAATAGTCTTGCATACTTACAAGCTTGGAAAGCTGATCTGCAAACCGAAGTCCCTGAGAATGAATGGAATAACTCATGTCTATTGGCACAAACGCAAACTATTAACACAAGGTTTAGACTATTACAATACAAATGGTTATTTAGAAGGTATATCACTCCTGTAAAACTTCACCATTTTAATTCCAATATTCCTGATATCTGTGTTAAATGTAATATAGATAAGGATTCTCTTTTTCATTGTATGTGGCAAAGTATAGAGATTCAAACTTTCTGGAAGGAGGTTATTATGTTCATCTCTCGTTTGATCGAACAGGATGTTCCAATGGACAGTAAACTTTGCGTATTGCATATTTTTCCAGATGGATTTAAAGCACCTATGAAGAGAAATACGATTTTGAATTTTTGCCTTTTGCAGGCTAAACATTTGATTGCTCTGAAGTGGAAGAACACATAAAGACCAAAGATAAATTAATGGATTAAACTAGTGAGCAACAACCTGGCGATGGAAAAGCTGGCGTATTTAACAAAAGGAAAGCTTGAAGACTTTAAGGATATTTGGTTTTCCTTCCTACATCTTGTCAAATACGGTGACATGTAAAGCTATTTTTTCTTTTTTGTTTATGTGTAGATAAACTTTTTGGGTGGGAGGAGGGAATGCACTTTTTTTTTTTTTAAATTTCTTTTCATATTTTTGTGTGTGTTTCTATGTCTGTAACAGAAAATTCTAATAAAAATATCTTGGAACAAGTATATTGTTTCCACTCTGATTGGCTGCTATTAGCTCTACCAATTTGAACTTGAATTTTAATTGCATTTTTCATAGACGCCTATGAAAATAATTTCTATTCCCAGGGCTTTTTTGTTCTCTGGAAAATTATTTTTGATGATAAATACAGAAACAAGCATAAAAATCAAAACATCTACAATAGTGATAGTAATATTAATGATAAAATAACGGTCAGTGCAAAGTAGCCTACAAATTCTTTGGTGGGGGCGGTGAGGGACCTGGATAAGGGCTGGGGGGACTGGGCCAAAAAAGGTTGAGAAACACTGACTTAGAAGATCTTTGTGTAAATACATTTACATCATCATTTAAACCATGCAGAGCTACAGGAAAAATCAACGTATCAATCTAATCTTGCTGTATATTTCAAGTCTTTGGGGTAAACAGCAAACAGCACTTTGTTCTGGTTCTAATCATCTCTTAAACCTTATTGTGAAGCTTAAATTTTCTAAAATAGTTTCAGCGTCTCTGTTTCGCCTACCACATTACTATTATTGTTTGTTCATTTCTTCTTCCCCCAAGAAATACTGAGCACTGATCAGCTGATGCTATCAACTCTGCAAACTCTTTTCTAATAGAAAATCACCACTTTCATTGGCAACTGAAAGCAGGTTCATGAGAACCAATAACCAAATAAAGTGAGAACAATGTAAAAAAAGAATTAAAAAAAGAAAAATAACGTCACTTTTTACAGGAACAAATCCTGTAAACAACAAGTTGGCTTTGAAAAACAAAAAGGCAATCTGAGATTCTGCTCCTCCATTTGTCCCTTCTTTGGGATTGTACTTTTTTGTTCAGACATTACAAAGTAGTGCAGATCAAAAATGTTTTTGTTAAGTATAGAGTTGTTTCTTCTCTTTTTATCACAAGTACAAGATAAATGTCTGTCTTTTCGACGACATGTTACAGTACTGCTGTTTTGCATGCATCCTATCTCAGAACTGCTATGTGTGGATCATCATGGTACATTAAAAAGAGAGAGCCAACACGATCAAACACAAAGTCGCAATACATACTTAATGGAGTGATAAGAAAAACACACACACACACTTTTTACTCTCCAGTCACGTACATTCAAGATATGAACTGTCAATCAAAAGCTCATACATCCAGCAGCATTTCTAATTGCCCAAAATCAATCTAAAACAAGTAGACTTTTCCTTCAGGTCCAATAGTTGCTCAGCTTCATCACCACGAACATCAAGGGCTTCTTACTGGCCATGTTCAAACTGTTCATGACAGCTTGGCCTCATCCATACCCATTCGATCTAATAACCTTCAACTCCTCCACTACAGCCCATCAACGCAATGTATTTCACCTTGGAGATCAAAACCCATGTGTTCCCTCCTTCCCTGGAGTATTCAAATTAAACAGCTTCAAAGACAACCAAGACCCGCTGTTGTGATACAAAGACTCGTTACAGTTATTTCTTCAAAGGGACAGCTTGAATGATAACACTGAAAACTCTAAAATGTATTATAACGTTGTATCCACAGCAAACCTACAATTCATTTCAATAAATCTAATCTCATTGCAATGAATAAGATGAGGGCTATATCTAATTTCTTCAAGTCCTAAACTTGAATCCTTACACACAAATGTATGGAAAGTCCCTTCCTGATGGGCTCAGTGCAGAATCAATTTTTAGCATGCACCTGATTTTTCTGCTTTTTCATATTGGCAAGTCCTGCTTTTCTCTGACAGTTTCCTTTTGTGTTCAAGCACTTTGACTGTGTGCACCGATATACCTGGAAGCACAATCTTTTCCTTTTTCTCATCAAAAGCAGCCATTCTCCAATTCCCCCACACACTCGCAGCGTACCAGCACAAGGATCCCAATCCTTTTTCTAGACTGATAGAGATTTGGATCAAAGTAAGTCTGAAAAATGTAATTACGTGAATAAATATTAAAATAATGTTTTGTGATGATCCTTTGTTAAACATCCTCTTCAATAAAAAGTGAATTTCCTAAGGCAATTAGGGTTACTTACGATTAACAGTTCATTTCTATTAAAGCAAAAATGATAAGATACCCTTTCTTCAAATTTAGAAGCATAGCAGCCTAAACTAAGACTGCTATGCTTTTAAAATAACAACAGTTATGTTTTGTAAGATTCTGATACAATTTTAATGGTGGCATCTCTGGATGCCTTTCAAAGCAATATCTTAAACCACTGCTGCCCAAAGCCATTCCTTGAAGCCAGGCATCCTCCATGTTTTAGTTCTCTCCCTGCATGGTTCAAAACACCTGCATCAAATGATGGCTCATTAGAGGCCTAAGAAGAACATTGACCCACTGAGAGAATTGACACATGCATGATGCCGGCCCTCCAGGACCGGCTTTGGGCACCACTGCCTTAAACACACTGCTGTGTTTAGGCCAACATACAAAAACCAAATCAAGAACAGAATTTATTGATTTTTAGTTCATCTTTGTGTACGACTTCCACATTAAACAGCCACATTATTGGCTGCACAGTGGCGCAGTTGGTAGAGCTGTTGCCTTGCAACAAGAAGGTTCTGGGTTCGATTCCCGGCCCCGGCCTTTCTGCATGGAG
>CAEGAF010165932.1:0-15002 GCA_903067075.1 Micropoecilia bifurca | reverse complement strand
TGCCACCGAGGAGTTTTTTGACCACCTCGGCGACCTCGTCCCCAGAGATTGGAGAGCCCGACCCAGAGTCCACAGGCTCAGCTTCCTCAACAGAAAAGCAAACTTTTGGTTCTGATTTGTTGTTTCTAATGTGTTGAATGTGTCTCAGCACATTCAACACATTAGATTACTAGTGTACTGCAGCTATGCAATTGGCATAAAAACAACCTAACATTATTATCATCATTATTTATAGAATGATTTAAAAAACAAAATTCTATAGAGGTTTGTCAAAAACTATTTCGACCCATATTAGAACTTTGCATTGATTTCCCTTCATTTTAGTTGATGTGATTTTGCCTAACCCTAACATTAACTAAAACTTAATTTGCATTTTATCTCTAAATGTTACCACTGACCCAAAGCAATGAACCCATCATATTAGGACCAGGCTTTGGTCCTTATATGATGGACCTAATATGACACTGGACATGTAATGGTTCGTTCACCAAATGCGTTTTGACCATCAGGCGCATCTGGTTTACATTCAAAGTCTATGTGGAGGCGCGTCGAGGGCCGATGCGGCGCGTTTGGAGCGTCTAGTGCAGCGTTGGATGTTCCACATAGACTTTGAATGTAAACCAGACTCTCCTGACGCTCAAAACATTGTTTGGTGTGAATGCACCATTAGAATGTTCAGTTCCTATGGTAACAATGGCAGCAGTGATGACATCACTCTTTGATACATCAAAGGAATCTCTCAAATGTAGCACACATGTTTTTTCAGACCTGTTCCTTTGTAAGACTTAAAAGTTATGAATCCTCTCTAGGAGCTGTTGAAATTATTTGAAGGCACAGAATCAGCCCAGTACAGGTTCACATTCTCATCTGAGAGAGACTCACCTGGTATAAAGTTAATATTAAATTACAGGAATTACACCAAAGATAAATAAGATAAATCAAAGCACGTCATGAATATGTGTTCATGGACTCCATCTCAAGTCCAAGTCATGCTAGTTTTTTTTGTTGCTTTTGCCACTAGACGACATGTATGTAGGATATAACAGAACATTATTCGGAGATGCAATGAGTTTATAGCAGCTGTGTGAATTATCTAATCACCATTAATGTGGATTGTAGCAATCCACATTAATGGCAAATGTAGAGGGACCCAAAGTAACATTTAACTTAGTGTGAAGTCTTTTGCAATCTATAAAAAATTGCCATGGAACCTTGAGCCAGCAGCCCTGATGCAAACATCTCCAGAAAACCTATTAGGTCAACCTTAAAAGGTTAAAGATTGATGTAGTAGCATGACAAGACATGGAAAACAATTAAAGGCTGTGAACACTTCTGCACAACACTAGTATAGTGCGAGGAGTTCGCAGATAATTGCGTAAACTGGGGGGAAAAGCAGAAAATCCACAGAATGTGAGGCGTCACGTAGTCCAGTGGATAGAGTGGGCATGTGGTCATCCCAAGTTTGCCTCCGGTCCTCAGTTATTTTGCCGCATGTCTTTCCCGTATCCCCCCCTCCTGTCAGATTAGTGTTGGTGTCCTGGAGAAGCCTTAAAAACAAATACCAAAAAAAATACACAATGTGAAATATGAGTAGAAAATGAACAGCTCATTCAGTTTAGTTTTTCTTACACTACACATGCATTAACGAGGATGCAGGTGCCTTTAATGAACAAGTATGTTCATTTAACAACTGCATGCTGAGGAAGCATGCAGTTCTCTTTCTCAACACCAGATGGCGGCCTCGGTCTGATTTATTTGTGACTTTATTAGAAGGACAAAGGCGCCCCTCCCCTGCCTGTGATTGGTCCAGCGCTGTTCTATTCAGGGCCTCAGCAGCACAGGGCTCCTGCTCAGCAGGGTGAGGCTTTAATCTCACCCTAACGTCTTGTCTTCGTGGACCACAGAAGCTGCTGGAGTTGACCCTTAAGTTGCACATCTACAGCTGTTGCCTTTAGTGTTATTAATCAGTAGCTTGGGTTTGATTTTGGTGTATATAAGTAACTTTTGTCAAGCTGTTTCATATAAGAGAAAAGCTTGTCCTGCAGGAAGGAAGTCCCTGACTCTGAAAGTGATAATGTTGACAGCTGGGAAGGAAAAGAGCTTCTAAACCTAACAGGACTTAAGGAGAGCTGACAGTTTGTTCCCACGTGGCTTACTATGCAGTAATCCTGTTATGTCAGTAATCCTGACTTAACTTTGACGATTCACCACAAATTTCTGCGCGCTCAAGTCCGGCGTTTATGCGTTTCTGCTTAGAAAGTTGCAAAAGCCTCTGGAACATGAGCCTGGGTTGACCCCAATGCCAAGTTAGCCAACAGACAACTGGAAGACTGTGGGATCAGGTTGTACCATGAACTGTGTAGTTCATCTTTAACGCTGTGAGCTCAGCTGAGTGATCTGAACAGCTTTGGATCATAAAAGACACCTAGTAATTTATAGACCATCAGTTCTGCCCTAAACATGTCCGATGTGTTTATTTCTTTCGTGCAATCTGGTGCAAATTTTTGAACTTAGCATGTAGCAAGCCAGTGTTCTACGACCGGACGGAAGTTGCAAAAATATTGTGTTTCCATATGGTTTTCTATATGGTGGTTTCAGATCATTCTCAACAATAGAAATGAAAACATGTCACTCTTTTATTGAAAATGCTTGCTGTACTTTGCCAAATGTATCGACTGCATGCAGCCTGACCTGCTTTTCAGTAAAGGTCATGGTCACTTTGAAATGAAAACGAACACAAAGTGTGATAATATTATACAAACACTTTCTAATACCTAACATTTAAAGCTTTCTGACTTATTTAGGAACATTTTGCCCTAAAATATATTTTAAAAATGTCCGCCGCTGGTGCTGGCACCACCAACCAACTCTGCCCAGTTTACGTTTGCCGTTAGATTTATTGTAGACACACCAATATTTAGCAGTAGTGACATTTCAGAAGGTGGCTGTTTAATAAATTTATGAATAATTAACTATTTTTAAGCTACTAAATTCCATTCTCTCACTTTCCTCTTCCTGATTAAAACTTTGATACTGTTTAGGACCAAACCTGATAAAGCCTGAACCTGATAAAGTCCAATCAGTCACACACAGCTCTCACTCACTGAACCCCTTTTTTTACAACGCACGTCCAGCTATGCCTCTGTAGTCACAATAAAGGTCAACACTGTTTTCCTGCCAGCCATTGTAACACGAGAGTCTGTCGGCTTGCATTATCTAACAGAACCAGTTTACAGTCTTAGCAGTTATGCAAGCTGGCCAGATGGAGGCTGCGGGCTCATAAGAGCATGTCAGCCACGTCCCTCCGCAGCCGTGACCTCTGAGGCCTCCCATGCTAACCGCTGCCCTTGGTGCTCCGGGTCAAGCAACCTGCTAATGCCCCCGCACATGTCTGTTTATAGCAACACAGATAAACCCAGAGGTAAAAAAAAAATTATGCTGCTACAGCACGCAACGTTCTTTGTGTGGGTTTCAGGATGTTTTGTGGCTTTTTTTGTGTTTGGTTGTGGGGTTTTTTTGGACCACTTTGTTTAGTCATACTCCATTTAGTCTGTCACTATTTCCTTATATTATCCACAAGCACGAAAAGAAAAAAAAGCATATATTTTCCCTCTCCTGCTTATGTTTGAGACTGTCTGATTGTTTAAAAGCGAATCGCCCCCCCACCAGGTTCACACACTCTGCTTCTTTTTGCTTTAATCGGCTCTGTCTGCACCACGTTCACCAAGTCCGCAAACACATTCAATGCACTGAAAAAAAATAAAATAACATGAAATAAGCATGGACTGATTAGACGCGCTCGTCTTCTTCACTCCAGCCAGGGGCTTGAGGTAAACAGGAAGGAGAAGAAAATCTCCCAAACATTTTCTGTTTCATTCATACAGCTGGAAACTGTGGATCCGTGGCGTGACAACATGAAAAATAAAATTAGGGGTGGTGAAAATCCATTGCCTTAGTTTGAGAAACAGTGTGCAGGGATTGGCTCAAGATCTAGTGATATTGAAATGCCATGGCATTAGCTGCCAGAGGGAAGGCTGAGGACATTGTGTTTATCCTGATCTTGGTACTCTATGCTTGTCAACCTGTATTAAAGACTCTCATTTTGAAGTAGAAATGAAGTAATTCTTGACCTACGTTGACAGTCCGCTAACAAGGCTAAGTTAAAAAAACGTATCTGCTCATCAGAGTGAAGCTAATTCAGTTTTCCATAAAGTTTCCCATTCAGAACTTTAGCTTAGAGCTAAACAAATATTCTCAAAAACTTAATTTTAGATTAATCAACTTTTATTCTATATTTAAAAATCCAAAATAGGACTGCTAAAACCCCTCTTATTCCATAATTATAATATAATTAAATGAGCATAGCAACAGTAATATTGTTATGCCACAACATTAAAAAAATGTGAGCCTTTTAGAAAATCCTCGCATTATTAAAAGCATTAAAAAAAAAAAGTTGGTTGGCCTTGAATACTCAATCACAGGTCTTGAATTTAGTTTTGACAGGACTATTTAATCTATGTTTGGATTTTTTTTCTCTCTCTTTTTCTCTTTCTCTTCCTGTCAGGTGAAACTTTGAGTCGAACTCGTTCATCTTCACTTCGTTCTGTGACTCCAGACGGTTGACGCTGCCGCTAACTAGCCGCTAATATAACTCTTGCTAGCTGGTCAGCTAGCTTTTTGCCTCTGCCATAGGTAAGTGCAATTAATCACCACTTGGCTGGACGACGTTCGTTCGTTTCTGACATAAAGGCTTTTTATTCCATCCATAATGGCTTTAAAAAGCCGATGATTTTTTTCTGAAGTCGTAGAGTCAATACTGTATCAGACAGATCTGCATAGTTTCAGTTTGAGGTGTTGAAAACAGGAGTCCGCTTAGCTTTTAGCCTTCCAAACAATCTGACAATTTCAATGCCTTCCAATGAAATTGATACATGTTTCTACTACTTGTAAGAAAGGAAATTCTTCCTGATAATGACTTCAAATCTGCAGCATCTCTTTGTTGTGTTGCTACATCTTAAGTCAGGGATTTAAAGCTGTTGCTAATGAAACAACAGGTTGATACACTGAATATCAGTGTATCAACACTGAATATCAGTGTTACACTGAATATACACTGAATATCAGTGTATCAACATCTTGTTCCACAACAAGCAAGACCAGATCAGAACTAAACTACTTGACATTTTTATGCGAAACACAGATTTCTTAGTTCTGTATTTTTATTAATGGGGTATTTGTGCGTAGAAATTGCAGGGATGAGACTAAGAATTTAGCACAACTTAGAATAAAGCTTTAACATTAAAATAAATGTGGGAAAAGTTAACTCTATCCAGATGTTTTGCCAGCTCGATTGAATATGATCAATGTAGCTTGGCTTCTTCGAAAGTCTCTAAATGAGCTTCGGCTATTTTTGAGAGTAGATTTCTGAAATATAATTTACTCTCTTTTTATATCTCAAAATTGAGTTTCAAGGTATTAATAGGTTTGGGTTATTCATTATAATTCAGTTTTAGTTTGTTTTAATTGTGCTTACTAATTTTATTAGTCATTAGTTAAATTTTGTTTAGTTTTAGTTAGAATTGGTTACACTAGTAGTTTTGGTTTCTTCATATTTTGGTTAATCTTTAGCTGCAAATTCAGAAAGATCAAAATGTTGTGATTATGTATAAATGGATGGGTGTGATGAATACTCAACAGAAGACACCATTTTAAGAAAACATTTATTGTCGCACAAACAACTATGGAGGAACAAAACTGACATAATAATAAATAAAATAATAAATATATAAATAAAAGAATAAATATATATCCGACATATATAATAAAAGAATAAATATATCAATAAAATAATAAATATATATCCAACAGAACCAATATAAAAATAAAAGTAGAAATATAAATGAAAGAATAAATATAAACATAAAAGTAGAAATATATAAATGAAGGAATCAATCTAAAAATAAAAGTAGAAATATATAAATGAAAGAATAAATGTAAAAATAAAAGTAGAAATATATAAATAAAAGAATAAATATATATGCTCCATAATAAAACAATAAATATATAAATAAAAGAATAAATATATATTTTGATGAGAAATAAAAGCATAAATATATACTTTGCTTTGATTTTTTTGCTTCTCCCTTTTCCGTTTGCTGTATTTCCAAGCTTCTAAATTCAAAGAGCAGGAGGAAACTGAAATCTCTGCAAGGTCAGGTTTGCAGACCTGAAAGTGAAGTTGAGACTTGCTCTGGAAAACAACCATCCTAGAGTCTCCATCTGACCAGAGGTCCTCTTGCAAACTGAAAGGCTCCATACCAACAGAGGAGACCAAGGAAAGACAGACATCCAGTCAACCAGGGAGGTCTGAAGAAAGAAAGATGGACCTTCAATTAATGAGGCAGGTCCGAAGAAAGATGGACCTCCAGTCAACCACGGAGGTCTGAAGAAAGGCATACATTGAATCAATCAGGGAGGACTGAGGAAAGATGGTCCTCCAATCACCCAGGGAGGTGTGAGGAACGACAGACCTCCAGTCAACCAGGGAGGTCTGATGGAAGACACACATCCATGCGACCAGACTCCACTAGTTGCATGGAGGGTCTTCGTGCTAGCAATAGGGTTAGGGAACCAAAAGGCTTTTAATGTGTTGAATGTGTCACATTCAACACATTAGACCAGTGTTTCCCAACCCTGGTCCTCAAAGCACATTGTCCTACATATTTTAGAGGTTTCCCTGCTTTAATATGCCGGATTCAGTTGATTGCAGTTCAACAAACGCCTGTTAATCAGTAATCAATTGAAATTATATGTTTGAGTTCAGTATATGTTAATTAGTTTTCTGTTTTTCTCCATTAATTACCGTTTTTATTAATGTCAGTTAACGAAAATGTTTTCTCATTTTCAGTTTTTGTTTTGTTCGTTTTACGTGGCTACATTAGCCTTGGTGAGTTGATCTTGCTTGTCAATAACAGAGAATTGAAATCTGTAGCGGATGCTAAAGCAACAAGCTGAGCCTTAATCTGCTGATGTAAAATTGGCATCATCACACAAAATACATTTATCACATGGGTGTGATGGGTTTCATGCAGAGTGTTTTCATTTTAAGGAAATATAAGACAGCCATGGGCCTATTGGCAATTTCTTGATTGCATTTCACTTTCTGAGGATCCGGCTGCTGCTGAGCATGAAGAACTGGAGCTGTAAATGTTAATAAGCTGTCAATAAATGGATTTGGGTCTGGATGGCCCGCAGCTCTTTTTTCTGTGGATAAATAGTCAAACTGAGTCATCTGAATGAATCAAAGAGCCCCAACCACAGAACTGTAGCCGCTCCGAAGCCACGTCAATTAAAAAATGAGCATTTGTTTCACTGCACACAAAAATGAGGGTTTGTTGAAGTGCTTCATAGAATCTAAGTACAGTGGATCTCAAAGATTTGTGCAAACCCCTACATTGTCTGTGACAATGTGACAATTGTCTTAACAAATTCTTTCCCCTCAGATATCTAGTATTATTGTTTTTATCTCACACTTAAGATCAGTAAAGAAAATTCAGTTGCACAAAGTAAGAACCTGAGTAAATACAAAAATCAGTTATGTTAAGCGAAAAAGGCTCTCCAAAGCTAATTCAGTTTTACTAGCTACGTCAAGCTGGAACTGTAGAATAAATAATTTATATAGAACCCATCCATAGGCCAAAATATGTTTGTTTTAGTCTTTTAGTTTAGTTTGTAGAATTAAAATACAGATCAAAGATATTAAGAAAAAATAGTAAGAGTGCAGGAAAAGGAAAAAGCCCAATGGACTTATATAAAACCTCCTTCTAAACAGTATGGAAAAAAATATATAATCCAAGAATACAATCAGTTGATCCTAAATTTAGGAATAGAGCCATATAAGGAAAAAAGCAGCATAAAAACACATCTAAAAGTATTAATGGAAATTTAAAATAATCTCAAATACTAGTACATTATGTTTTGATCTGGAAATGATTACAAGCCATAGCTTAGGCTTTGGAAGTCTAGGAAAACATAAATAAAAATGAAAATGCACTGGAACCTCCCAGGAGTGGTGGGGCTACAACAGTTCCTGCAAGAGAGCATCAACGACTCTGTTTAAGGTCACACAATAAACCCAGAACGGCACCTAAATCACTCTAGGCCCCAAGTTAAGGTCAGTGTTCATGATTTGACAATCAGAAAAATGAATACACAGATCTGTCTCACAGTTCCTTTTAAAAAAAAAACTTGTCTCTAAAAGTCAAAAGTGCAACTTTTTTTTTTGCCAAAATGTCCTTCCTACTGGATCTAACAAACTAAGACCTCCATCAATCCATTGTCCATACTCATATATCCTGGGCTGGGGCCTATACCTAGTGGTCATTAAACAGTAGACGAGGCACACTGGGGGCAGGTTGCCCCAGTCCGTCACAGGGAAAAAAAGCTAAAACACAACATTTCCTAAAAAACTGACATGATGATCTGAGCGACTTGCTGGAAATGACAAAATCTGATTTTTAGCAGAAAATACTGAAGGTGAATTACCTCCCACCAGTTGATGACCTTAAGCTCTTGCATTATGCAGCAGGACGTCCAGAGAGGAATGACTCAAAACACACAAAATGAAAAGTTTGGAGCAACTTAGTCAAAATCTGGATTTAAATCTATTTTAGACACGGTTGTGTGACCTTAAACAGGATGCTCATGCTCAAAAACCCTCTTGTCCTAATGAGGCTGAATTAAGACAATTAAACAAGCTGTAGTTGGTCAAGAACCATTCTCATAGAGGTAAAAGATATTACAAGTTAGGGCACATGCTTGATGGCACCTGTTGCCAACAACAGTTTGTCAACCAGCCGTAAGGTTTACGGGCAATTGCCATTTCTGTGATATTTTATTTTAACTTGTTTATAAACAATGATTTAGTCATGGCTTGAGAAAGAATAATAAACAGAAAATATTGATTATCCAAATTATTTCCTGGTAAATTTGAGCTTTATGATACCAACCCTGTATGTTTACACAGTCAACACCATAATCTGATAAGAGGTCATATCCGACGCATAATAATCATGAGCGTCGGTGGAATCTGGGTGTTTACAGCCTCAGCATTATCTGGAGGACATTCTTTTGTGTTATGCATTGTGGAAAGACTTGCTGGGTTGTATCAGTGTGATTCTGGCACATGAAGGGTCCAACCTGGAAGAGGACAGCCAAGTATCGTTTAGCAGTTTTATGATACAGTACAAAGGATCATCCAGGATAATGAGACTGCCAGAATCTTTTGCTTTGTGTGACAACTTCCAGAATGGATTGTGATAGCGATACAGTGGCGATACAGCATTCCTCTGCACACAAAGGATAGAAGCCTGTGTTATCCACACAGTTGATTCTTTATAGCCCCTGGTACCTACTTTAGGTCACAAATCATGACAAGGACGGATAGGCACTCATTACATGCCTGCACTATATTCTGCATCAGTTTGAAGGTTTATCTTCTGTTTACAGTCTCCCGGATAACTTTTTAATAGATCGGAAAAAGCTTCATATGCCATTAAGGGCCTGACCTCACTACCTTCAGCTGGCTCTCAATCTCAGAATTTGAATATTAGGTCCAGTATGTCAACCCGATGTCCTGCCCATTCTGGGGGGGTCTTAAGGAATTTCTAGATCATAAGGGGCATGCACTTCTTAGAGAGTTCTGGGACTTTCCCTGGGTATCCTCTCAGTGAAACCTACCCGGAAAACTATATATGATGCGGTATCAGTGCCAAAATTAAGATGACTGAAAGTAAACGCTGTCTAACGGACACATGCCAATGCATCTAATGCATGTTACTTACAGATGTTGTATGTTAACAATTTTCTGGATAAAATATTTCCAAGTGACCAGTCTAGAAATTGCCAGCACAGCCTATCTAATGCTAACATCAACCTATCCAATGCTAGTCTATCCAATGTTCCCGCCGCATCCAACCATCCATTGTACTTGAAGATGTAAGACTTGGATGCTGCCATGAAAACCCATTCCACAATGGTCTCTAAGCACTGCTCTTGAGCTAAGCTAAAGCCCCCATAAAACTTTAGTTCTGTAGCTTTTGAGTCTTCAGAAAGTTGTTTATGCTCCAATCTCCTGAACATGGTGGTTTTTAAGATGTACATTCTAGCTATCGTGCGGCAGGGCCAGACACGGATTGTAACAAGGAACTCAAGCTGGAAGGCTGAAGCTTCTCAGACTGATCTGTGACTCAGTTGTCTCCTCTGTCTCTTTTTCCTCTGACTGATGCCACGATAACTGTCATGATGAATTAGCCTTTTGCGTTCGCTCCGCTCTCTGCCCTCGTCACTCAACCCGTCTGCCTATCTCCCCCGCTTCCTGTCATTCCCAGCCCTCTCCTCTCGCCTTGTCTAAAAACTAAGAATGCTTGAAAACTGCCTGGTGGAAAGATCACTCTACATCCTACGAAGGTTTGCTGACAAGGCTAGAAAGCGAGCCGCAAAAGGTAAGAAAAACAATGATAAAACATTAAACGTTTTGGAGGACGGGCCCTGAGGGTAAGATGAGTCACTCCGTCCTCTGAAACCCACTGGACTCCATGGGGTCTTACACATCCTGTGGACAAACACACACCATCCATTTAACCTCTCCCACACACAACGTCCTTGGCCTCTTGCTCCGCTCAACACTCTAACGTACATCCACGCATGGGTTCACACACTCTTAACATATGAAAGCTGCACTCAACCTGCCAGCTGTACAAAGTGCTATTGTGGAGCTCGGCATGAGTCTTCACTCGCAGCATGACCAAATGAAACCTTTAGAAAACGGAGCATTACATCTTCCCAAGTCCCTTTGAATCGCAACAATGAGCCTCTCAGAGTTTTGCCGTCTTTCTTTTCAGCCACGTTATTCCGCGAACATCATTCCACCAGGTTTGATCCTTGCGGGGAATTCTTGGCTCTATGTTATGTAAGAGACAGACAGAGGGGGGAGGCAGGATCATCCTCTGGTTTTCATACATGAATCTTCCGGAGGTAGTCATGTCCCGTCACTTGCAGTGCTGCGTGTCCTCACCGGGACGCCTTTATGGTGCAGGGGCAGATGTTCTGTCTGTCCTCAGGCTCATTGGAGTCTCACACAGAGACACTAATGTATACACTCTTTTCAGCCTGGATTCTATCACTGCGACAAGCTGGGCTCTGACCCACACATAATGTGACATTTATGCCTTACAATTCAGGTGAAAAACCTATTTATGACAGGAGGTGATATGAAAAAAAACAAAAGGCTTCAAAGTTGCATAAAGGTGCAAACCCTAAAGCCTGTACCCAGGTTCAGCCACCCATCGCTTTTATGTTCATACTGATGAATGTGAAATGAAGATTTTTCTGTTATGTACTTACTTGCCTCTCTTTGTTGACACTATGAGGTTAAAACGGATCAAAACCAGAAAGAATTTTTTCAAAGTGATCAGACAGCAGAAGGGAGAAGAAATAAAGAACTAATAGGATAATAATGTTACAAAAACTGGATTTTTCTCAAAATTTCATTCATAAAGTGAGAAAGAAACTGGTGAAAAGGCCAACAACAATACTAAACGTGCAGCAGGAATTGAAGCTGTGCTGTTTTTTTCCCGTACAGTATTTTCTAATAATCTGGACTATTTTTGAAATGCAGAAGTGTTTATTTCTCAAGAAAACACCCAGTCCTGGCTAAAATCTTAAAGAAACTTTAAGAGACAAAACTCCGATTTGATAGAACCACGCAGGAATTTATTTAGTCCAGTCAAAGCGCCCTTACACCAGAGTTTCAATCACCAAGCCCCATTCAAACACCACTTAGCATATTGAACATTTTGGGGTTTTGTGCCTTGCTGAAGGAGACAGTAGTTACGTTGCCATCCAAATGTCATTTGAATTTTGAGTGAACTTTCAAAATGTTTGACAACCCCCTCCCCCCCAAAAATGTTAATAATTTCCACATCCTGGTTTGGATCAAATCAATCAGGCTACACACAGGTTAATTTTGCCAGACGTTATGTATGGCTTTAATAAACAGGAAGTAGAGGGTGCAAACTAGCATGGACCGCCTGTCTCCGAAAAATGGAGGGGGGTTTCAGGAACCTTTTGGAACATTCAGAACAAAAATCATTATTTAGTTGGCTGACAAGGCAAGATGAAACACGACAACGGGTTCATTTTTATCTCCATAGTCAAGGATATTTGATTTGCAACCATTTTGTGATTTGTTCCATTGCATAACCATTGAATAACGTAACCTGCCTTCCTCCCTTATGTCTGGGCATTTAGATGTACATTCCCTTTGTACATTTTACTACACAATAGGCGCTTCAGCTTAAATCAGGGTTTAAAATAGTCACACAAGCGCTCCCCAGTCTGCAGCATTAATCTGGTGAATTAAACCTCTGATTTGTGTAAAACTCAAGTGACCCCAGTGGGAGACATCATGCTGATACAAGACTAAGCCTGTGGATTTTACACAATAAGCGTTAATTTGCAATTGCTCTCTTATTTGTTTACCTGCTTAGCCTGGGCAATGCATCGCTGAACTGATTGGGCAACGTTACAACAAAGCAGCTATTGAAGGAAACACTTAAGGTTTGGGTTTAAAGTGAGTGATTCTGATTGAAATTCTCTAATGTTCTGAAGCCGGTGGTCGTTATGTTGCGAGTAGAAAATGTCGACAGTAGGAATTTATGGTGGGATTTATTGAGATTTTGTTATTCTGAAGGAAAACATGACAAAAATGTTACAGCTTTGTTATCAATCTACAGAAAGCGAGGAGACGGGAACTCAAAAACTACAGCATAAACCGAAAAATGCCTGAAGATTTTAACATAGACTACTAGTATATGTTGAACCCAAGATGTACATTCCCATATCATGGGAATACTTTTTTTTTTTTGCTGGAATTTTTACTGGAATTTTTTGTGAATTTATCAGAAACAGCTCAGGTTTTCACAGATAGTTTCTGATATAGAACATTGGCAGATTATTTGTCATTTTGGATCCCTTGATAGATTCAAATGTAATTTTTCTGAATTCTTTCCAGTCTATCTGGTTTTGGTTTCCTCTTTAAAGGGACACTGTCATGTAAAATTGACTTTTTTGAGCTTTACATCATGTTAGAATGTTATTCCTTCATCAACAACATACCTGGAGTGATGCCTTGATACCGTCATGCATGTTATTTAATCTCCCGTAGCAACTGTTCAGCTGTGCAAAACGCCCGGGTGGGCCTAGCACTGCCTTCGAGGACAAAGTTTCCAAGCTCCCGCCTTACAGAGCAGCTCTCCCCCGTAATCCCCTCACTGAGCTCCTTCAGACTAGTCAGCAGCAATTAGCAAACAACCATGCACTGACTGAGCTCCTCATACAAGTAACGCCTTAGTGAAATGCTGGTAAAAACATTGTTAAGGGGTTAATAGAGGAGAGATGTTGTGATGACTTCCTGAAGGCGGAGTTTCAGAAAGAGCAGAAGCTTCTTAAAGAGATGAAAGTCAAATTTTTTTAGGTCAAATTTCTTTTTAAGTCATATTTGATATTTATAGCAATTTTTTTATATAATTGAAGGTAACAAAGTTACTTAATTGTACTACAAAATGAAGAAAAGGTTTACTGAATAATATCTGGAATGTTGTGTTTTACTCAGATTTTCAAACAAAAATCTTTCATAATCAGTATGTCCAACGTCTGTTGCCTTTTCATCTTAAAGAGCTCTCTAATTGACTCCTGATTTTTCACATAATTAAACAGACTGATTTAATTACCCACTGTATCACATTATTCTGAACACACCCCCTTTTTAATTATTGATATAATTTGACTGAATCAGAAGGATTCATTGTAAATATGTCCCATTTAGACACAGTAGTGTCTGAAGTCTGATGCTAGTTTGAGCATCTCTGTTAAAAGTTAAAAGTTAAGCAAAAACAAAGCAGATAACCACAGCAGCAGTAATGACCCACATAAACATCCTGAAATCACTACACATGATTTCACCCTGATAGGAAAATTGTACAAACCCCATAGGCAACTCAAAAGCCCAATTATCTATAGGAACAGCTTTGCCTGCCAGGTGCAGCTGCAGACTGTCGCAGTCAGCCGGGTGAGACTAACTTTGATGCTTGACTCCTATTTGAGGTCCTAAGGTCCTGACTCTGTAGGTAAGGTAACCAGAGCTCCAAGCCTCAGGTTCTCCATGACCCAGTTCTGTCTCTCGGTTGTCTGGAAAGTGTTGGTGGAGAGCAGATTAGCTGGGGAAACTGGGGCTGGAATGAGAGGAGATGAGGTTTAATTGGACTGCAGGGGGGCATATGTTCTCTAAAAGCCAAATAAAATGTTATCTATTGAGAGATAATTATACAGCTGAATTTGAAATGAGAGTGGAACCACATGGTTCAGTGGTAGAGCAGGTATACTGTATGCACAGGCTAAAGTCCTCAATGGAGTATAGTTTGATTCCTTTCTTCCTGTCTGGCTACTACTGAAAAACGTAGCTCACTAAGTTTCTGTGTTCAAAGCCATTTTTCTCTTCTATGTTATCAGACTTAAAAGTAAAGCTAACACAATTGAAACTGCTTAAATGTTACCTCAGTAATCTGGAAAACTACCAATGTTGTTCAGGAATTGCTTAAGGAACACAGCAAAGAATTTGTAGGGCTTCTTTGACCTTGAGCTTAATGGACCTTACCACAGGGGCTAATGCATTGACTTATGCCAATTTTACGTCACAGCGCAGCTACCACGTGCGTGACCATCTCACAAACACAAGCTACAGTAGTAAACACATGCTAATGTACATTGTGGACTAGCAGACTGGCAGAACGTTTTTGTGTCAGGACTCGGAAAAAAAAATGGTTCTCCACTGTCAGTGGGGAATCTGTACAGGCGATGTCAGGTATCCTGATCGTATTTGTGGAACTAAAATTCACAGATTTCCAAAATCTGAAACGGAAAGCCTTGCTTGGATCAAAGCTTGT
>CAEGAF010165920.1:0-13598 GCA_903067075.1 Micropoecilia bifurca | reverse complement strand
AGTGTTGCTCTAGTGTGGTGGGTTGAGCGTGTGTTTTATTTGTGTGTGTGTGTGTGTGTGTGTGTGTGTGAGAGAGAGAGAGAGAGAGAGAGAGAGAGAGAGAGTGAGAGAGAGAGAGAGAGAGAGAGAGAGAGAGAGACTGGAGTGTTTCGGTGGGGCAGCAGACCGGAGCTGACAGCGGAGAATGGAGACGAGCCCGTCCGCTTGGACCGAGGAGAACCCGCTCGGTCCGAGCCTTGTGGAACCAGCGTGCTGAGAGACACCGGGAGGAACCAGCCGGAGGGGGGCAGAGGACAGGAATGGCTGATCCTCTGCGGAGGACTTTACTAGCAAAACTACGGGGGAAGAAGTCCAAAAAAGGAGCGACGCTCAGCGGTGGATACGGATCTGCTGCTGCGGCGGCGGCGAATGGGGGCAGAGAAGGTAAAGAAAAAGTTTCCCCCGCGGAGCGTCGGCCGGTAGTTCTGCTCGCAGGGCTGGATTTCACGGCGGAGAGAATGAGCGCGTACGAAAATTACGTAGACGCAGCGCTGGCGCAAACCGACGGGGCCACGACGGTCCCAGAGCGGCGCGCAGCGGAGGCGTCCGGCTCACGTCCCCGGGAACCAAGCAGCGGGCGCAGGGTTGACGTTAACGAGCGGCTCCTGGGGGCCCCACTTCAAACAGACGCGCAGTTTGCTGGGGACGCGTTAGTAGGAGGGGAGGACGGGAGTCTCCGGGAGCCCGGATCTGCGGGGGTCTCTCTCCAAGGACCGCATGTGCAGATTAAACGCTTCGTTCCTGCGCCGAGGCAATGCGGCTTCGGCGATTCGATTGGGTTCGGGGACGGTTCGGGTCAAGCGGTACGCCGAGCGCACGTACGGGCGCAGACGGGGGTCGTTAGAGCCGCAGTGGCTTGGGTTGCGGACGGCGAGGGGGCGGAGACCAGGAGCCGGGGGTACAACCGGCACATGGCGGGGACTGTAGTGGCAATTCACGCAAACAACACCTGGAATTTTGAGCGCCCGGCTCTGGAGGCGTACACTCAAACCTGCGTGCGTCCAAACTCTGAGGAAAACATTTTAATCAGAAGCATTGAAAGCTATGAGCCTGACTGTGCAACAAGGCCCAGTGGGGAGACCGCTGGATGCCCTCAGAGCCCAACGGTTTTCCCCACTGACTTGCAGATTTGTGATGTCAAAATGCAAACTCTGTGCACTGCAGAGGGGCCCCTGAGGTACCCCTTAGATAGTGAAGATGACGATTACTATGACAATGAAATTCTGCCCTTTTACGAAGCAGTTAAACCAAAGACTGTTGCTGGAGTGGAGGTTGCAGAGATACAGGATAAAGGGCAGGGAGATGATGGTGATAGCGCCCAGGAAACAGACAGGCTCAGGACACAGCTGCAAGAGGCCTATTATCTTCTCATCAATGCTATGAATGATATCAGCCTGGATGTTCAGCAGATTAGTGGTGGCTTAGCTGAGCAGCAGGCCACCTCTTCCTGTAGTAGTCATTCAAGAGACAGCCTCTGCTCCAGGCTGTCTGTCAAAAACACAGACAGCGACTCCTGGTCCTCTGGAGGGAACCACAGTTCCCAGCAGCTTTCTGACACTGAATCACTCCTGCTCTGCCTTACTGGAAACCTGGAGTCAAAGGCAAAGCTGATCAGTAAAAGCACGTCCAGCTTGTCAATGACCAGAAGACCCACATTAGTCCGGTCTGCCAGTGATGGAGTTATCAGGTATCAAGGCCTACCTTCGTCTTGTACTCAGGCGACCAAACGGGAAAGTGCAGAAGTCTGTCATGATAAAGAAGCTTTGGAGTTAAATAAGCATGAAGAGGCTGAAGTCTCAAGAGCAGGTGAGCTATCTGAACCGGAGGTGCTTTGCGACGCCGCCAGCAGCGACGAACTGCTGCAAAATGTCCGAGTCGAGGAGGAACATGGCGGACGTCTGAATGAGAGCAGCGGTTCGGTCAACAGCCTCACAGGTTCTACAGACAGCAACGGCGAAGCAGCAAGTCATTGGGGTCAGGAGGGCAAGCAAGAGCAGGCCGAAGTCCAGACACTGGCGGTCCAGTCGGTCAGCAAAGCCTATGGTGTCACTGTGAACAAGATGCAAGAGTGGATGCACAAGGGTCGTCTGCTGTCGTCTGAGATGAAGCAGCGCATTGAGGGTTCGTCTTTACCTCTCGGTGGAGGCCAGAGCCAGGATTGGTCCTCCACTCAGGCTAACCTCGGAGGCTGCAAACCAGGCGTCCCGGTTCGAGGGAGTAAATCAGTCAAGGTTAAGTCGGCTACAGTCAAGTCTGCAAGACAGCAGCAGCAGCAGCCAGGTAGGACGGCTACACAGGGTGGCTTCGTCTCCACGGGGATCCTCTACCTTCCTTCCTCCCATCTGATTGTTGTCATCCTCCTCCACTCATAGTAGACTCCGTCTGGTGGCGGTCCACCCTTCACTCCTCCACTTTCGGATGCAAAGCAAAGGGACGAGACACCTCAGACCTCTTGCTTTCCTTTGTAGGGGTTCTCTAACCGGTGGCGGGCTTTGTCCTTCACACTAATTTAGCAGCATTTTAACACTAAATTAATCGCACATGAGGTTGTAGGTCAAAAATACTCACAGCTTAGATCCAGTAACAACTAACTCACTCTTCTGTTAGATTGTTCCCAGTGGTGTTGGTGGTGGGGTTTTATGTGTGTGTCTTTGTGTTTGACGTATTTTTTATTTAACGTTTGATTCTGAGGAAGAGGTCAAATAATTTTCTATTGCAGTTTTTATGAAAGACACGGAAACATCTGCATCAGGAAACCACAAGTGAGCTCATTAGTCAGAACATTTCTCTGTTTAACGTATTGCCACCAATTTGTACGTAGAATCGGTACAGAACTTGGTATTTATTAGTTTCCATGAACCACACAGTTCTTACTCTGATATTTTTCCCTCATTTATTTTCTTCCCCGTCTCCGCTGAGCTTTTCCACAGCTGTGGCCAGAGGAATCCAAGGCGGGAGAGAAGCCACTGCAGTATTTTTCTGCTGGTGTTTGAGAGAAGAGGGGGTTGTGCTGTCATGTCGCTTTCCTCCCCAGTCATTTGCTCTTGACAGCCCAATGGTAGCTTGCATTTTAAAGAGACTTTGAGTTGAATTTTTGAAATGCCATTCCCGTTGTTTAACTAGTTTGAGTTGTGTCACCTAATTCCTCACCATGACTGAACAAAATGAAGGGTGATTAAGTATTTATTGAGGTCGTTGCTTGGCTTATCTTGGGCAGGTCGTTATTCAATACTCATTTAAAGCTTTTGTTTGAGTTGTTTGAAAATGCCCTTAGATTTCTTAGGGTATCAAACTTTAGTGTAAAGTTAGTAAGTCAAATGTCCTAGTTTGACTTCATACAATTTTTTGCTCCAACTCTTCCATTCTGCACTGTTTCCAAACATATCTTTATGTATTTTTTGAACATAACCTGCCTACGCAACTCTTTGTTTTGTTTGTTCATGTTTGTTATGAGGTCAAAAGATTTATTTTGTTTTGGTGTGTCAGAGAAGGCATGCTGGCAGGTGGGCATGATCCAGGTGTCCTGTTTTCACCTGGCATTAGGTCAGGAGTCATGCATTTGGTAAATATCGTGTTAAGTGTAAAAAGAATTTGGTGGTGATGTTTCTATGCCAACTATGACTGGAAGATTTTGAAGATGTACAGACTTTCTTTCAAAGTATTAAGAAAAGAGCAGTATTTGTGCTGTATGCTGTATTTAAAGTAGTTTAACTTAATTTAAAAAGACAGACTTTGGTCTATCTTTTTAAATTGAGTAAATATCTCAGAGTAGCCAACCCGTTAGGGCAAAAACTGGAAATGTTAAAAAAAAAAACAACACATTTTGTTTCAGCTACTAAAAATGTTTGTATCGTTATCTTGAAGTGTTACCATTTAAGACCTCACCAAAAACAGAGGTTTTAGCATTTCATGTTTTTGATTATGTAAACTGAACTTTAAATGTTTTGAGCTTGCCTCTACTAGCAACGTCCCAAAATCTTTGTTGATTTTTTACCAAGTTGCATCTGCTTCAAAATATACATTTTATGAAATGTGATGTCTTTATTTATAAGTTTCATTAGTTGAGGTTAATAAAGTTTGTTGGATTTACCAAATTCCTTTTTTCCTCCAACCTCCCAGCTAATTTTACTAACTTACGCTAAGCTAGCTTAACTTGCGACTCTTTAGATTTATGAGAGACACAAGATTAAAATTACAACAATAAATTCTATCAAGTAAAACCCAATATTTCCAAACTTTTTACCTAATCTTTTGAAAACAAGGAGTTTAATATGTTTTTGCTTAATTTCTAAGGCATTACTTAACTTCTTAAATCCATCACTATTTGCTGGTGCTGGAGATTTAGTGTGTGTGTTACAAACAGTGATTCTGTTTATTGGGTACACCAGTTCAAACAATTCAACACAGTAAATTAGGAAGTCACATGACAACAGCTTAACAAATTTAGCCATCTGGATGTGATGAAAATGACTTTCTTAAATTATAAAACACTTAAGTGAGCTTAACATTGAGATTTTAAAACACAACCATTTATAAGGTTTAAAGAAAATGATCCATACATCAGCTTGTTGATTTCAGAGGTTCAGTGTTTGCAGACGAGATGGAGATCCTGATAAATCAACAGAAGCTCAAATAACCCCACCTTACAACCAGACTGTGCAGAACTCCATCTTTAAACTCACAATATGTTTAACTTTCAGACAGATGAGCTGCAGCAGCAGAGGATCAGACCAAAATTGAAGCTTAAAACTGGATTTTCTACTGAAAAAAGCTTCACGGTCTCCATCTCTATGGCGACATTCGATGTTCAGAAAATCATAGATCAATCCTGCCTTGGATAACCGGATCAGTCTGGTGATAATGAGTGTTGCTGCTGGCCATGTTCATCAACGTTATACAGTTGCGTATGTGTATATTATACACATGCACCCTTATATAAATTTGTTGTGTTTTGAGAAAGTTTCTTCAGAAACACATGACATATCTGAGGGTGGCGGTACAAAGATTGTCTTGTCTTATAGTTATGCATAAGCCTTGACAGATTTATTGATGTTGCAGAAATGAGCTGGAAGAAACTCGAGGCATCAGGAATCGAACCTGGATGGTTTGGAGTCATGTTTGAGTCATGATGGCGTCTCCTGCAAGGAGTGGGGTGATAACTAGTTTTTATTAGCTTTTAAGGGACTTCAGAGCTTTTTTATAAGGGCTGCTATTGTTATTTCAGTTTTTGTGCTTGTTAAGCCATTTCTGTGTCCTTAAACTTAAATTTTAACCAGCGCAATAAAACCTCAAAAAAGAAACACAGAGAGAACTGCAGCACACAGGAAGAAACTTGGCTCTTCAGCCAACATATTGAGGACAGCACTGGCAGTACGTGTCAGTGGGATGTTGACATGTGATGTAACCCTGAGCGATCTTAGCTCTGCCCTTGTGTAAAAAGAAAAAAATCTACACTGACAATCCTCATTAGCATATGAATGAGGGTCAACAGGAATGCATGGCACCCAGCAAAAAGATTCGCTCTAAAGGAGCCCAGAAACCCCATATACACAACAAAGTTGTGTCTGTAGGGAGGAGAAAATGAGCTGCTGTGTGTTTGCTCCTATCAAAAGAAGAAGCCTGTATGACGAAAAGGAAAATCAGGAAAGAAATTAAAAGCCTATGGGAAAGTGGATCAAGTGCTTTGTCTTTGTGGAGTAAAAGATCCAGCCACTCATAAGGTTTAGAGATGAATGTAAGTGGGTTTGCTCTGTTTCTCATACGGCGCTGATTTGCTTCGGCACCAACAGATTTTTCCTTGGTAACTTTGCAAACCATAACACTCCTCCCCATCTGTGCACCAACTCTTTCTTTCTTTCTTTCTCTCCTTCTTTTAGTCTTGTCACAAAGACACAGTCCTGTATTATTGGCTTTGACCAACTGCTACCTTCAGGTCAGGGGTCCGTCGGTTCTCTGCAGTGATCACAAGAGAATTTAGGCTACAAAGAAGCTGAAAGGGGCCTTGACAGTTTTCAATGTACATTCAAGTTTTAATATTACATTTTCCATCAGTGTTTATGTTGGATTGGTTTTGTCCTTGCACCTTTCCTTCCTTTTCCTAAAACTGTCCTTCATCTTCTAAATAGATAATTTATGTATTTTATTTATGCATCTTGGATGCTTTATTTTGAATAATCCAATGCCTTTTAGAGGGCATTAAATCTGTTTCCTGCCTTAACTTGAAGGCATTTACACTATTTTCCTTGAAAACCTATTAACCAACTAACAAACTTAGCTTTCATCTCATTTTTGCTAATCATAATTATTCCTTTTTACTATTTCATTTTGTCCTTACTTTGCCTCTTAGTGTATTTCAGCATTCTTATAAACTCTTCAATTATATAACCACAATATATCTTGATGTCCTTTAGGACAAAATACCTAAATTCTTAGCAATCCTTTGTCTGTTTTTATGAGGCTAAATAACAGACTGAGAGGTGAACGCGGCCTATAAATTGTCTAAACCTTTACAGCAGTTAAAAGAGGCCAGAATTTTACAAATTGGGTCCAACTTGTCCGGCTTGTTGTTTGTTTTGGAAGCTGCTGCTGCTGTAAAGGAGTCTGATGGTGAAAGGAGACGGCAGCAAAGATTTAAATCTCCAGCCGTGGTCTGGAATGCCGTTCGTGTCGAAACATGCTTCCTTTTCTAGTTATGAAAGACCCCTTGAAGAAGACAGCTTGTCGACAAAAGCGCCGTGTGTCTCGGCATCAGGGGCAGCAGTTCTGGAGAGGTTTTGGTTCTAATTGCTCCTTTTATTTTTCAAATAAAAATATTTTTGCTTTGTAGAAATAAATTTAAAGTGAATTGATTTCTATATTTAAGGTTGCTTTTAGCTTTGTTTGGTGTTTAAGGGCCTTTGTCCATCCTGAAACTAAAACGTCTTTAAATTCGAGTTTCTCTGGTAAGAAATTGTTGCAAATGATCAGTTTTAGGTAAAAAAAGTTAAAGTTTTAAGTGTATTTTTTCTTACAAAACAAAGTTAATGGTGGTACAATCCCTCGTTTTCTGCTGCAGTACATTCTAACCTGATGGATTTTCAATAAAAATTGAAAGACTACCTGAAACGCAGCCAGACTGGAGCAGATAAAAATCATAGCATCACAGATGAGTGCAGCCTGGCAGTTCAAGCCCACACAGCCACGCATGGAACTCAGCGAACCAGCAGAAATAAAATCCTGGCTTCTCCTTTTATCAAAACCTCTAATATTACTCAACTGCAGGTCCTCAAAAATCTCTAATCGAGATTTTGCAAACACACAATACAAATGTGATTCTGAATGCAAGTCCTCTGTAAATGAAGCAAAAAGAAGCTTCTGCTTGTCTAAGACATCAAATGAAAAACAAGAAATGTTGTTGTTACTCGTTCAAGATTAGGATTTTACTGTGCAAACAAAACTGATTCAGAAATCAAATTAACTGGAATGTTTACAACAAGGTGGGGCGCAAGAGTTTAATCCCCAACTTAGATTAGTCCATTCCCACATAATGTTCTAGCTGTAGCTCAGGAAAGATTAACCCCTTCTTTTGTTGCGGTGCAATAAATTTCAGTGTGTATGTTTATGGGACAATAGTTGCTTTATAAAGCTGTAGATCTCTGGAAAACTGCTAGGATAGGCCTGTGGACTCCAGACAAGGCATGGCAAGTTTATTTGTGCTGCGCCATTCAGAAAGAAGGCAAAGTGTTTTGCAAGGAAATAAAGAAAAAATCCTATTAAACATACTAAATATAGTATGAGAATAATAGTAACATTTTAATATAAAAGAAAAATGCTAACAACATTGAACACAAATAAATAGCTCAGACACAGATGATGTCAGACGTCGGAGTAACAACCCATTGGTGTTATGGACACAATGCAGGACTTGGTGATTGTAGCCAACTGTGGTTATGTGATCACACAGAAACACAAATTTGCGTTATTGGCTTATAGTTGTAGAAAATGTAAAACTCCATAATTGGAGCTAGACTAAATGTGTAGATATTGAATTCTGCTTGCCCGAGAATAGAGCCTGGAGGAATTCCCACACGGTTACAACAGGTAACGGATCTGCCAAGTACAGTTTAACCAACTTTTTCAGTGTATTGATAGACATGTTGTTAAATGCAGCACTGAGACCCTCTCACATGAATACAGATGTTTTGTTTTTTACAGCTCATCTTTTTTCTTTTTTGCTTTTTATACTTTCTATCCACACGTTCACTTCTGACATACCTGAGAACTCACTCTTTCTCACTCTTCATTGGCTCTATTACAACTATATTTTATGCTAGATCTTCTGTATAGAATGTCGAATGTTCTAAAAGAAAGTAAAAACATCCCCAGGTTTCTAATTTGCTGTGCTACTCAGGCATGCGTGGAGAAAGAGTTTTCTGGAGAAGTTGGCATTAGAGCATGTTGGAGGGGCTCGAGGGAGAGCTGGAGGGGATCAAAACAGTATTTTATATGAGCCTGCTCTACAAGTTAGAGCAGGATGCTGGCCTCCTTCTGCACTGTGCTTTACTTGTCACACTCTTGTGCATAGTTGTGTGTGTTTTTTTCTTTTGTTCTTCTCTATGCTGGCCTCTGTGATAAATTCTTGTATCTTCTTAGTATCTGATTTGGAAATCTCCTCCTAGCGGGAACTGATTTCTCCAGGCCCTCGAAGCATGAAGTTCTATTGCAGGTCACATCCGTATTACCGGAATGTGTTTTGCTTGTTTGTTTTTTTAGCATGTCTTAATTTTTTACCAGTCTCCTCCTCCTCCTTCTCCGTTCTGAAACGTTGGCTGCTTCTTGCATACTTTTTTCTGATCTGCTACAGCAGAAGGTACGCGTGCAAAATCCCTCAATTTCCTCTTGGAAGTGTGAGTTCACAGATTCCCAAAGTTAACCCTGAAGAGGGTAGTTTCTGGAAATAAAGTTGGAGGGCATTGAGGGAAATTCTGGTAGTCCATCTATCTTTGAAAAACAGAGAAAAAAATTAGCAAAGGAATATTTAAACCACCTGCCATTGCTGAATATTTTCACACTTGTGGTTTGTTGATGTAAATGTTTTCTTCAGCCTGTTGTGACTTGAATAGTTTCAGATGAAACATCCACTTCTCTAATTCAGTTCACATCAGTAATTACTGAAATTATACTAACCAAGATGATTATTAGTTCCTTTTTTTAGCCCAGGAAATAACTTTGTCATTTTATTTTCCGACCTGCTGCAGTCTCTCTCACGGTCTTGCCTTTGTGTCCTCCACTTTCTCAGCTTTCATTGAGAATTTCCAAACCCCGTGTGCTAACGGCAGAGAGGCCAGCAGACTGACCGGCGAGCCTTCACCATGGAGCCCGCAGCTCACCACCACCATTACCGTGTCCAAAAAGCGCAACTGGCTGCAGCAGAGCTCCCAGCCGAAGAGTCACTGCGCCAAGGATGAGCTGCAAGGCATGCTGGGAGCTGAGGAGGGCTCTCAGCTTCCTCCTGCTCCCAGCCCCTCGCCTGAATTTGTGAGATCCACAGGTGGAGCGCCGCCACGGCCAGTACGCTCACAGATCCCTCAGGTTAGATCCTCCACAGATGTATGAGATTAAGGCGACTGCGTTAGCTTAGCATTGGTGAAAAAGCAGAAACGGCTCTGACAGGGTGAGTCTTTTTACCATTTTACAACTAGGGGAGTCCTTATGCTACTTTTTCCCTCCTGATACGATACCGATATTGACCTAATACCATATCACTATTCATCATTCATTCTTTTATTACATATTTTGTGGTGTGGAATGTTAGAAAGGTACTCAAACAGAGAGCAGCAGTCAACAACAACAGGCATGAGATATCCAACAAATTTAGATGCAGGCTGATAAAATCTGACGCTCATCTATTGGCTGATATCAGATCGATTTCCAATATTTGTATCAGATTGGAACACCTCTAGTTATAACCATGACTTCATGTAATTTATTATGATTTTATAGGATAGATATAAAACACAGATGTGAAATGGAAGGAAAATGACACATGGTTGTCAAGACATTTTTTTACAAATAGTGATGAGAAAGAGAAAAGTGTGGGTTGCATTTGGAGGAAATTTAGTAGTGCTGTATAATATCGATATTGTGATATATATATATCGATATTTTCTTTCCCAGAAAAAAATCAATATTCATCAGCAAGTATCGTAACATCCAACTGTCACCTTGTTCACTCACTGCTTGCTTCACCAGGTCATCAGGCTTAGAGTGATTCCTTCAGATGNATTCAGAGCAGGAACTTGGTTCACTTTATTTACTTTACTAATGCATGAAGCTACAGTTTGGACTGTTTCAGCTAAAACAAACATGTTTTCTCTCCACTTCTTTGATTCATTTTGTCCAGCTGTTGACTTTAAGTCTGTGTCCAACCAGAGCAGGTATTGTGTAGTTGGTGCTTTTAATCAGTTTTCAGTTAAATTAATTCAATCCAACTCTATAACAGTCACAAAATGTCACCAAAATCACTTTGTCCCTATAAAATCGTTCAGAAAATCACAAAGTGCATTGAATTGTATTGCTAGCTGAATATTGCGATATATATCGTATCGTGGACAGAATATTGTGTATTGTATTGTATCGTGAGATTATTGTATCATTACAGCCCTAAAATTTAGCCCTGAATTAGAAACAAAAGCAGAATCACAAAATTTAAGGAACACAGCAGACAAGTCAGTGTTAAAGTTAAACGTAAAGAGGGTAAGACTTTGAAACAACAATGGTTTGAAACTCTTATCTATTTGTCTTATTTTCAGGTGGTGGTTGGTCAGTGTAAGGTGTCTCCTCATCCCCGGAGCGTTGACCCGTCGGAAGAGAACGACGCGGACGACGAGGGGGAGATTTGGTACAACCCAATCCCAGAGGACGATGAACCGGAGGCGTCCCGTCGGCCCTGCGTTCGGCTGGTCGTCCCACCGCAGAGCGAAGCGCAGAGGCGGCCTGGCAGGGGAGCCGACGTGGCTCAGGTCGGCTGGACCGCGGAGGGTTCCGGCGGGCCGGAGGCGGTCATGGAAGGTCCCGGCAGCGGTACTGGAGATTCGAGTTCAGGGAATGCTGCACATTCCACGGAGGCTCTACATCTGCACAGACAGATGCTCGCGTGCAAACCTCCAGAGGAGGGGGGGCGCTCCGCCAGCAGACCAACAGGTAAAACCCAAAAAAAAACTCTTTATGGCTTCTTTCTTTGTGCCGACTTAGTCATTCATGCTTTTTCATTTATTTTATTGGGATGGTGCTTGGGGCCAATTACTTTTTGTCTCCATCAATCATTCAGCAGACTTTTGCGGTTTGCACTGATTATAGCCAACGCTGACAAGGATCCTAATCAAGGATTTTTTTTTTTGCTCTACAGAATAAGAGCTAAAAACATAAAATATTTCACGCTTAACTGTAAATTTTAAAGACAACTTTCATATAGGTTTAAATCTTTAAGTTAAGACAGCCTTTTCATTGTTTTTGCTTAAAATACATAAAGAGACAAACTGTCTTATTCTTACGTTCGTTTTTATCGGAGCGGACAGGAGTCAATCCCCGTCTCATCATATCCTCCCATATCAGTGTCCCTCATTAGTTCAGCTCAGACAGACATTAGACAGAAGGAATTCAACACTGACATTCCTCAGAGGAATGATATCCTCTTACTTAACACCGAGTTCACACAATGATCTGTGATCTTTGGAGTCTTTTTGTTCATGAGCAGGGACGGATTCTTGACCCCAGGAGTTTCCGAATAACCCCAGACATGAATCATTGCACTTCTCCTTCACTTTCTTTGCCTCCTCTTTACTCTCCCACCCGTTAGCGACGACAGGATGATGACAGCCAGCACACGGCTTCCCATCTCCCAGTGTCCTTTTATTTTTCTTTTTTTTCCCCCCCTGACTTCCGACTTTTTGTTCTCTGTGATGTGGCAACATGGTAGTTTGAATTATTTGGCACATCTTCATCTGAGCCTTTAATTATAACGCTTCTCTGTGGCACGCAACAGCCATTACAGTTGTACGAACACAAAAGCAGTGTGTGAATAGTCTGGCTCATTCTTGGGCTCTTGTTTCTCCCAGCGACAGTTTGAAGGCTTGAAATGAACATACTGACAGCTTCCCTCCACAAAGGACCAAAACCACAGCAACCAACACCCGAAACCTTTTGAAACTATATATTTTCTATATTCTTCTGTGTTCTGAGAATTTTCCACCAACTAACTTTAGAAACAGCAATGATTAGTAGCTCCTTTAGCCTGATTCTGTAGCGTTCAGCTAACTCCTGGCGCTCAGATAACATCATGCATGGTTAAAAAAAAAAAGAAAAAAGACTTTCTGTCCTGTCCTTGTGGGATTAGAATTAATCCAGTCCCAAATGAGTCTCAGTGTACCGGTCCAGGAACGGCTCTAACCAACCTGCAGTCTGCCTCACTAATCATTCAGCACAGAGCTAATTAAAAGCTATTCCTTTATAGAACTGTGCTTCTTTTAGTTGTCAAATTGAACATTTCAGGCATCAAGTTGGACAATATTGAATGTTAAAGAGGCTTGTTTAATGAAACGGTATTCTTACCGCTTATTCTTCACTTTTTGTCACATAATAGCCACAGACTTCAAAGTTTTTATTCTGATTTTTTGTGATATAAACCAACATAAAGGTTGTTTTCAGGATTTTCTAAATCTTTTACAAAGAAGTAAGTGAAGTTAAGTGAAAAGTAAGTGTACTTGTATTCATCCCTTGTCCAAGGTTTGCCACATGTTGCCAGCTGTATTTAGGACTGGACCAGTGACATGCGGTGAGGTTCATTGCTGGTGAGGCACTGACTTTTAACTTAGACACCATCCATGTTATTGGACCTAAGGACATTTTGTGCATGCAAATGACGCTGGGAGCCAAAAAGACTAATCTTTTACATGTCATCCATAGCCGCATTAACTCAGTGAAACATAAAAATGTAAAAATTAATTTCATAGCATGAAATTAATTTCGTGCTATGATCCGCAGCAAAGTGATCTGTATTCGCCAAGCTATGCAGACTGTTGCCATAGCAACTGACAACAATGCCACTTCATGTTTTAGGATTTAACACCAAAAAAACGTTCAAGAATTTTGCACACAGTACAGAACATTTAGTTTGTTGTTGTAGTTCGTTTTAGGCTTAGAGTTTTATTAATAAATAATAGCTGTAGTAGATTAGTTACCACTTCTACTTTACTGAATTATTTAAACATTAACTGCAGCCCACAAAACGCACATTTAATTAAAAAACTAAATAAAAACATCTTATTGCTGTCTTACCTTTACGTATCAATGAAATCCATACATCGCTAATTCTGCACAAAAATATCCGTTCATCCAAAGCCAAGTTTATCCTCGGCATGTCTTTTCTACTCTGTTTGAGAATCATCAATCTGTCTTGAAGTAAAACGTTCATCTCCGTGTTGGTTTTCCTTTAGTTATTATCTCCTGCTTCAATTTAAAATCCACTTTAGAAAACTGTTTAAGTGTAGAAATGTAGTCTTTCATGTTGACGTCGGAAGAGA
>CAEGAF010165908.1:0-15590 GCA_903067075.1 Micropoecilia bifurca | reverse complement strand
TTTTGCTGCACAAACCAGCACAAACGTAGCACTAATGTTTGACACTAATTTTGTCTGATTTGAAGAAGGTGGGGGGGCAACTTCATTCACTCAGGTCCCCCAGCCTCATTTTCCATATCAACCCCCATCCTGGTATCACTTACCCGGGGAATCAATTCGCTCTCTGCTGCCATTGATCCCGTGAGCTGCTGCTGCTGGGGACCCAGAGAGACGGACGGTTGACCAGCAGCACCTGGTTCTGGAAACATGGCGACTTTAGGGAGGACTGACGACATCAGAGCCTGTTGGGTTGCAGCTACTGCTAACGAGCCGCTGTTAGGAAATCAATCGGCTGCAGGTCAACAGCTTCATCTGAAGCTGTAATGAAGTGAGTCATTGAAGTCTAATACAGAACATAATGGAGAAATGAAAGTATATGTAGCTTTTAATTGACAATCAGGGGATGTTTACTCAGAGCGCCAGGCATTAAAAGATCATTATTCAACGTTGGCTCAAAATAATTTCAGTTAAAAGATACCAGAGAGTCATAAAGATAATTTATTCATACTGATAAATTATTCAATTCTGTTTCTATTTTCCATGAAGGCCAAATTAATTTAAACTGCTGCTGCATTCATAATAATCTGTTGCCATAAATATTTTTAGTTTCCACAGTTTATTGTATTAAACTTTTAATTAAAAGGTGCAACTGTTTTATTTCAAATTTGCTGCATATTTTAGTTGGATTGAGCTCCAGCTTTTGGTCGGCTCTCCCCAAACTACAGGTGTTTTCACACCTCATAGTCTGATGGACTCGGTTCCACTGGGGAACAAAAATGCAACATTTGTTACATTTTCAGCTGCTGCCGTTGGTGTTAAATAAACCAAACCAGTTTGAAAGACATGTTCCCCTCCTGGCCTGGGGGGGGGCGCTGCACCAAGAACCACTGAAGGAAACAACAGCAAAACCTCTGAAGACTGAGCAACTTCCTCCTTCACAAAATGTAAACAAAAATGGAGCGACGTCAGATTTTAGTGGTTCCAAGTTTAGAGGAAGATTGATCTCAAAATTTTGACTTTTCAACCTCAAATTTTTAGAAAAAAATGAGGAAATTTCTGACATCGATCTAAAAAAATTTTCTAGAAAATTTCCAACTTTCAAAACTTTTAACATTTTCAAGTTTTTCAAAAGTTATTTTTCTTGAAAATTCCTGGATTTCTTTCAAAAAATTTTATTTTTCTAGCAAATTTTAACTTTTCAAACAGAATGTTTTGAAAATTTTCAAAAAAATGCATAACATTTATCTATGAGGTTTTTTTCTAGTAAATCTTTTACTTTCAATCTCAGACATTTTCTTATTTTTTCCAGAACATTTCTCATGTTAATCTAAAAATGTCTGAGATTTTTTAGTCAGAAATGTCCTATTTATTTCTCTATCAATGGCCCTAATCATAGGTGTGATAGAAATCATCACTTTTTTATATATAAGTCACTAAAGATGCCATTTAAATTCAGTGTGTACTCATAAATCTTGTGCTGATTAAAATTAGTCGTGAAATTTGCAAACTGAAGTCAGATTTCTGATAACTCCTCCTGCTGGCGACGGATAATTTGCAGCATGTAGAGACAGAAAACTGAAACTGCATCCTTGGAATTGAATTATGTTTAATTTGATCCTCCTTTTCTGGACATATTGCCGTCTGTCAGAACCAATCAGTAGAACCAAATCAAATCCGATCTGATGCGTTTGCAGCTGATTGATTCCTGCGCGCTGTAATTAAATTGTTGCTGTAGCCGATAAGAACCATGACTGCTTAATGGTGACCCAGTATCATGGGAGCATCTTCGCCCTGACAGATCAGATGAGGGATTAGTGGAAAGATTTCTGTCGTATCTTCATATTCTAAAGATTAGGTTTAAGGTGTTAAAGAGTAAAATATAAATTATGTGAAAGATGATTGTGGGAACCAAGGAATATGTCCAAACAATCTGAAGGCTTTTATATTACAGCCGAAACGATTAATTGGATTCATTGTGATTTATTGATTTATTAATTGATTAAATTAACTGCAGTAAACAGACTCCAAAGAACAACAAACTCAGAACAGTAATTAAGCCAAAATTGTTCCAAAATATATGCATTTTGAATTTAAAATGAAAAAACAAACCATGTAAATATATTTTATAACTCCTCAAGCAGCATAGTTTTAACTTCACTGATTAAAATTCTGTAAATAAAATATTTTTCAAGCACCTTTTCTTATCCAATTATTAATTGGTGAATAAAAAAATAATGAATAGATTATCATTGGTGTACGATGAAGTCAAGCAGAAAGGTCTGAGGTTTCCACATGTTAGAAATATTTTTTTAGCTGCAGATGAGTCTTTACTACAAATCATAGAGTTCACTAAAGGAATGCATTTTAGGCAATTAAATGTTTATAACTAAAAAAAATAATTATTTACATCTTTTAATGTATAAAAAAGTTTTACATGAACAATTGTAGAATTTGATCCGAATTTGAACTGATTAATCGTCAGTAAATCGATTAATCGATAACAAAAATAATTGTTAATTGCTGCCCTGTATTGTCATTATGAAGCATATTCAGTATTAAATTACAATTTAGACAGATTTCCATCTTTTCCTCTGAGTGTCCAGTTTCCAAACCTTTTATGAGCTAAATGGGATTTTTTAAGCTCCATCAGATGGAGATAAGTTGATCCTTAGTGTGAAACAATGGTTTCTCTGTTATACCTTGTGCTGACGGTTTCTTTTTGTCCTCTAAAGGCTGAAGTGCTTCTTGCAGCTTGGGTCACCCAACATGAGGCTCAAGGACGTTGCAGTAATTCAATCTTACCTGTTAACAGGCCTGTAACTCGTAATCTGATAAAGCACCTTGGATATTTGCTGTAAACGCTTTAAAAAGACACTAAATGGCTTTTGTTAAATCCACAATGTGATTTGACATTTAGAGGTTTGACGTATGGATGTGTTTATATGAACAGTGATCACAGTCGGATCCATACAGAGCGGGTGAAGACGCTGATCAATACCCATCACAGTTCAGCTGATCAAATATTTATCCAGGAAGAGGGAGGAGAATAGACTTCCTGTCGGCTCAGATGAGCCGCGTCTCCTCAGGTTCTCCTGCCAGAAGAAAAGGTTTCATCAGGTCAATTCATAGACTTCAGTACAGAAGAATATCAGGGCATCTGGGGAAAGAAAATAATCCTGACTTTTGATTTAAGAAGATGAAAGTCTGAATTAAAGTCCAATTTCTGAGGGAAAAAAAAGACTAAATTTAGACAAAAATGTCTGAATTCCGAAAAAAATTATGAGGAAAAACATAAAAAATCTTAAAAACATTTTGTCTATTTTTCTTTAGGACATGGAATCTCTGCTTACAGTCGAACGTCTTGTCCATAGTAGGGGTTGAACGACTACATATTCTTTAAGGTCGACTACATCGTGACAATAGTCGAGTCGATGTCGACTAGTCGCGGTGACGTCATAGTGACGTAAGCGCAAAACCTCTTCACAACGACTTGGAGGCTTTATGAGCTATTTTCACGGTAAATATTAACCCCTACACCGTCTCTCGCTTTAACTAAGTCTATTATGCAGAATTAAAAGAGCAGTAAACAGATTATTCTTCGTGAGCAGCGGAGAAAAGTTCGTTGCACAAAGTCGGTCTGACTTTTTTTTTTTTTTCTAAACACCGGCGGATACGGATGATCTCTGCATAGTTACTCCTATAGATGTCAAATTATCACACTGACCATAATGGAGCTTTTGGAACATCACAAACCAAACTTATCGTGAACGGATCCCGTTTGGTTACAGTTGAATTCAGCAGAGCTTCCCGCTGCTCCTCCGCCCGATGCGCATCAGGAGGCTCTGCTGACCCAGAGTCGGTTCGGCTCTGAACCGACATGCAGACGGTGGCAGAGATCGACTCCATCAGACCCTCAGGATGAAGCTGGACTTAGTTTACAGATGTTGTCAAACCATATTTTTATAAGACCGCAAAGCTGCCAGGTTAGAAGCTTCAATACGCAGGATGACGCTGATCAGTTGGGGGGATAAAAAAAACAACCGACATCATGACGCGTTGTCGCACGTTACTCCGGTAGTATTCTTTTCTTTTTTTTTTTTAAAGGATTTTTTCGGCAAGAGTTTATTTGACAGTAATCTGACTGTAAGGGGGCAGAGAGAGCGGAGAGGCCTGGACCCAGCGACTGGAGGACGGGAGTCGGACTCCTAACTAAGTCTCTATATGCGGGGCGCCGCGCTAACCACCGCGCCGCGCATCGCCCCTATTGCGGTAGCCTATTCTGTAATTTACAGTTTCTCTTTGTTAAATTATTTACATTTTAATACAATTTGTGCTTTCTGACGAACTCACCTAGTCCACCTTCTTTCATTTCCTTGGAAAAATATGTTTTGTCACGTGAGGCGACTAGTCGACTGGCCCAGAAAAAAGTCATTGCAGAGAAAAGAATCGACTAGTCGACTAGTTGACTAATTGGTGCAACCCCTAGTCCATAGTAGCTTTTTAAAAAGCTCTGTCTTTTTAAAACAATGTTGCAGAGATATTTGTTCTTATAATCCTGTTCACACCTGATGGGTTTAAGAAAATTCAAATCCGCTGAATTACACTAGTCAGTGATGTTGTATGATGCCAAACCCATAGGGGGCAGTGTAGCGCTAAGCTAGAATCTGTCAGACAATCACAGTCCTTCAAAACAACCGCGACTTCCTGTTAGGAATTAAACATGGAGCCATTTCTGCAGGATATTAAAGGAATTGTATTGTGTTAAATTGACATTTTGCAAATTTTTATTCTTCTGCTTTTAAAAACAGCCCAAGCACTTAAAAAAACAGTCTGTACTTAGCAATAAGTTAATATTTTTTGGTGTCTGGAAAATGAGCCGTTTCAAAAGCCTTCAGAATGTGACACCACAAATCGGCAGACACAGCCCGTTACCTAGCAACCCAAGTGAAGCTCAGCCCGTTACCTAGCAACCAGCATGTTTGGTCAGCAGGTTTCACCACTGTATGCCTCACAAAGGCTGCTTAAAAAAAAGTGTTTAATTGTTGCTCTTCAGAAACCACTAGCTTCATTCTTGTTGGTTGTGCAGGAGGCTCCACTTCTGCTTTTCAAAGATGTAAGGTTGTACAGCTGCGCATCTGACCAGCAGCAGCTGCAGCTTATTTGGATTTAAAGTGGTCAGATGCACTAAAACAAACTAAAATATCATAATGTAAGAATGATTTTGTGCAAAAACAATGTAATTAACAGGGTTTGTACGCCCCATAAACCTAATAACTCACCTTTAAATATAATTTATCCTCATTTCCTCTGCATTATTTTCTCATTCTGAAAATGTAACTCTGATGAACTGAAGTGCAAATAGTCTGTCTTTAATTTTGAGCTTTAATCTAATAAATTTTCATTAACTTCCTTTATAGTGCAACGCTTGGCTGCTTTGTTTTCCAACCTTCTACAATGATGTTAGTCAAGCAGAAAGAAACACATTAGCAGCTCCTCCTCCTACAAGATCCACCCAAAGCATACATGATGATAACATGTTAATTTCTCTGTCTGGGAGCCTCGGCTCTCTCTCTCTCTCTGATTGCCCCACATTCTGGGGAAGTTCCTGCTGCCAGAGATTGCGCGTTTATCTGCGTTTTCCTCTTCACTCCCCCTTTTCCAACAAGTTTAATGATGTTTGAGTCGCTGGGATAATTCACTGCTCTCCCATTGACTGTCAGCTTCCAGCTGTTCGGCTGCTGGCAGGCCGTTCCTAAACGCTCTTACGCCGACACTTCCTGGCTTGCTGAACTGTGACTCGGGCAGAAAGGGGGCATTGGAGGGCATTGGAGGAGCTGCTGTTAGCGGACTGAAGGTTCTGGCTGCTGAGCCGCCCTGCAGCCGCAGTGATAACAGACTGATGGGCAGGAAGCTGCTGCTGCTGCAGACGAGTTGGACGCTTTGATGCATTGCTGCGCATGGAGCTGAGAGGCAACATGCTGATGATTCAGAGATTAATGTTCTGACTGTGTTCAATAAGCAGGTGTTGGTTTTTGTGCGGCCACCAGATTCTGGCTGAAACATATTTTACCGAGCAGGAAAAGCGAAACGTAGCAGCTTGTTCACAGTTTTCATGTCGCTTTGCCTCCCACTAAATATTGAAATATAACGAATCACTTTTTTATATTATACAAAATTCACATTTTGTATATTTCTATGCTTCCATTTTGGGTCTCTGTTGCTTCTCTAAACAACCCAAGTGCTTTAAAAAATCAAAACAAAATAAAATACCCGGTATTTGGCAATAAGTTGATGTTTTTTTGGTGTCTGGAAAATTAGTCGTTTCAAAAACCTCCTGAAAGCTCAAAGATGTGTGGTTCCATATGAATCATATTTTTTTTCCCTTAATATCTTCAATCTGCATTTTGATTGTGCAAACTAAACGAAATTAAAACAAATCAGCAAGCACTACCCGTAACCTAGCAACCACAGCAGAGTTCCACCGTTACCTAGCAACCCAAGCGTAGTTCCAGCACGGCTGGTCAGTTGGTTGACTTACCATTCAGAAACCACTTGGTGGTTGTGCAGAAGGCTCCACTTCTGCTTTTCAAAGATGTATGATTGCACATTACTTGGTAAGATTTTATGTTTTTGCAGTGTAATGCCCCCTTAAACAAAAGTCAACTTCCTCTGTTGGTAATTATCTTAAAATGTTTTTAACATAACATTTGGAACATAATGGTTATAATTTGTAACAAATCCAAGTTGGCTGCTAACATTTCAGATGTTTTAAGATTTGTTTTTGTGTTGCAGCCTGTAAATTAATGCATTTCTGCCAATCAGGTTTCATTTATTTTCAGCAGCCAGTGCTCTGTGTTAATCTACTACAGGAAATTAAATTAGATTTAACTGCGGTTGCATGCAGAATGAGTCTGAGTGCTAATGAACTGCAAGGTGAAGAACCCTGAGCTGATATGTGTGTAAATATATTATGTTGTAACAGCCGATTGCTGCAGAGATTTTCTGCACCTGCCACGTTTGGCTGCATCCATAATGCAAACGAGTCTCTCTTGGTGTTTCCACGTCTTAATTTTTGACTAGAGTAAGCACTTTGGACAAAATTCTACCAAAGATCTGTGAGAGCTGCAGGTGAGTTTTATCAGAGCCACTTCTTCCTGTTTGTCTGTGTGAACGGCTGGAAGAAGTGGGTGACATTCATCAAGCGGGAAGCTTCCAGGGGTCAACGCACCGTCCAATTCTTCTCTAATGAAGAACACAGCTGAACCAATCAGAGCTCTGCTGCTCTGAGGCAGCCAATCAGGCAGGTGAGGCTGTGCAGGATTGATGAGAGGAGCGAGTCCTGATGAAGGATCGCCATAAGCCGGCAGAGATAATGCTCCGCTCAATGGAAATGCAATAAAGCCTGAATGCAGCTCGGTGTTGGCTGGTTGATAAGTTATGCAGCAGGAAGCGTTGAAATGCAGCGTGAGACTCCAGAGCTTCACATGTAAAGCAGCAGTGAAAATGGGATGATGTGTGGATGTAAGCAGACAGAGTGAGCCGATCGTTCGTGTAAAGGACAGCGACTGAAGCTCTGCTGCCACAGAACAAAGATTAGATTCTGGTCAATGCATGGATGAGTTTCTTTAGATCTACCTGAGACATTACCCAACAAATTCTGCAGAGTTAAATCAACACTATGACGAGTCTATGTGGTCCTTATCAGAATTGGTGTTAATTTAACTCTTACAGAGTTATTTCAAAAATAGTATGAGTAGTTCAAACTTTTTCAAGTGTTAAAATGACTTAATTTCTTGTTGAAATAACTCTGAAAAGAGTTAAATTAACACCAATTCTGATAAGGACTACATAGACTCGTCATAGTGTTGATTTAACTCTGCAGAATTTGTTGTGTAGTCTGAACATTCCTGGAAATGTTCTTCAGGTGATAGAAGGACGACTTTGTAACTGTCTTTATGTGACTTTGAAGGTTCAGGTCAGAGTTCATCACTAAATCCAGGTTTTGGGCCTGATTGCTGGTTTAAAGTTGTATCGACTCTGGTTCGCTCCTCTTTAGGTCCAAAGATCATAACTTCAGTTTTGTTTCTGTTCAGCTGGAGAAAGTTCTGGCACATTTACACATTTATCTGTTCTGAGCATTTATTCAGTGACTGGATGGTTCAGAGTCACCTGGTGACATCATAATGCAGAGCTGAGTATCATCTGCATAGTTAATCAAGCATTTCCTTGAGCTCTTATTCCTGTACCTCTAACTGAAACATGAGCGATTTACAATAAATTTATTCATAACATCCAAATCTCTAGCATCTTGTACCACATTCTCTCTAATAGAGTTTTAATATCAAACAATAAATATATAAGTAATTAGATTACTATGCTGACAAAGTGTAAACCACAGTAGACTCAGATTGTACTCAATATTAACAAATTATTAATTATGTTTAAGGACTTCAGGACTTAAATCTTGTTTTTTCTTCTGCTAGTCAGAGGGAAACCAAACTGTTGTACAGTTTAATCTGGTGTCATTCCTTCAAGACAATACACAGGGCAAACCTGACCCATCTCTACGCTTGCCTGTCAGACATTGAAAAGGGCAAATTAACCCACTAATGCAGAGAGTGGCGGATTGAAAAAGACTCTTTTTAACGTAAAACTAAACTGTTTATAAATCACATCATGGAGGGAGGGGCTGCGGACACAAACTGTTGTCCATGTCGCCCATATCAGAAACCGCTACTGTGTGGAGAAATATTTCTGTCATGTCAGAATGAAGGAAAACATCAGCAGTGATTTCCTTTATGAGTCCTGGAGCACATAAATCTACATTTAAACCAGAAAAATAAAGATCAGAACAGCAGAGGCATCAGAACTATGAGTCCTGATCTATCTGGGTTTCCAGAACTCTGCAGATTCTCTACCAACCCAAACTCCAGCCAGTAGCGGTTCAGTGAATCTGGTCTGGACTCTGTGGAGGAGAGTCATGGTTTCAGAGACGCTGTAGAAGGACAGAATACCTGCTCTGTGATCCAGGTAAACTCCGACTCTGGAGGGAACTGGAGCTGAGATGTAGGTCCAGATGTGTCCAAAGTGAAAACTGTTTTGGGAGCAAATTAATGCCCAAGATGTGTCATTACATCCAAATAAACATTGTCCATAACCTGCTCTGCTTATATTATTGTATGCGACTGCTATACGAACATGAAACCCGCTCCTCTCCACCTCCCAGTTACAACGTCCAGTCAGACTCTCTACTCAGGACCTAAAACCATCCAGTGAATCTGTCTTAGAATAAGACTGAGGTTTCCTCATCCTTGTCACCTTCCTGTTCCCCTCTGATAGTGCCAGTCGTTTGAATGCTGTGTTTGGATCCAGAGTGATTTCACATGAATATCTTAAGAATTCAGCTCTGGTCTTTGGTTCTGGTTCTGGCTGTAAAACACCAACCTTAGGGAACCTCAGTGATCTTTTTGTCCATGTGTCTCTCAGGTCGTCCTGAGAATAGTGGTGACAGCCAACATATTCACTCAAACTTTAACATAACAATTAATAAAACTAGGATAAGAAGATCCAACGCAGATAAATGTCCAAAAATAAACTGAAATTAATAATACATAGAAAGATGAACTAAAAATAATAATTGGACTGCAGTAATTCAATTGTGACCTTTGGTCAGGGCTTTAAATATATAGTTTGCTTATAAACAATGTTCTAAAACCATTTGTTCTACGGGACAGAGAAAGAGAAACCAGAACGCTGAAAAAAACTTAAAATCTTACCAAGTGAGTGGTTTCGTCCAGAGGTGGCCAAACTTTTGGAGCTGGTGGCCAAAACTGGCAAATTTAAACTACTGGCAGATAAAGATGTAAACATTAGTTGATTGTGATTTATTTTTATTTTTAGTTTTGCCTGCTCAACAATAAACATTTTTATGAACTTTGTACATCACTAAAGATCCAAAAGCTTTTGGGATAATCAATTGTTTTCTGTTTTGTTGGCCAAATTTTCACCATACTTGACTTGTGGCTGAACAAAATTCCTTCAGGGGACACAAATGGCTCCTGAGCCACACTTTGGACACCACTGCTCGATATAAATATCCAACTTAAAATAAGACTAAACTAACTTACAGGTAACCTTTGAGCAAGACATAGGAGCTTATTTTAAGTCAGTAATTTATTAATATTGATGAAAAGTTCCCTTAGCAGATTATTTCACTTGTAAAGAGACATTTTTCCCCACAAGTATTTTTTTGCAGTGATCATCCAAATACATCACAAATATTAAAGCAAAACTATTAATCCCAAACAAGTTAAGATTTTCATGTGGAGAAATATTTCATATCAAAATGAAAGAAAACATCAGCAGCGATTTAATTTATGGCTTCTGAATTAAGAGATCTACATTTAAACCATAAAAATAAAGAACAGAACAGTAGAGACATTAGAGCAATGAACCCTGATTAACAATCAGAAAGAAAATCTATCTGAGTTTACAGAAATCCAGAGTCTCACATATCAAGTTAACTGATCGATGTTTCAATTACTACTAATCCAAATCAACTCTAACCAGGTGGGTTTTTAGTCTACAGGAACTCTGTGTTTCAGCTGTTTTACAGTTTTCTGGAAGTTTGTTGCAGATTTGTGGTGCATAGAAGCTGAATGCTGCTTCTCTATGTTTGGTTCTGGGGATGCAGAGCAGAACCAGAAGACCTGAGAGGCCTGGAAGGTTGATGCAGCAACAGCAGATCTTTAATGTATTGTGGTGCTAAACCATTCAATGATTTATAAACTAATAGTATTTAAAAGTTTACTCTCTCAGTGGAAGGACTTTAGAAGTGGCGTGATGTTCTCTATACTCTTGGTTTTAGTCCGATTAGTCAGACCTGTGAAGAATTGCTGCAGTAATCAATGTGACTAAAGATAAACTCATGGATGAGTTTCTATAATGCAAAGAAATTAGTCCTCTACTTCTCGAAATGTTCTTAAAGTGATAGTAGCGGTCCAAAAAATTAAAATAAATACTTGGGTAAAAAGACGACTCAAGTACTGAATAAATGATTAAAACATAAATGATTTAATATTTAATAATTAGAGCATCAGATGAACCAAAACATAGTTGTATGGAAATTTTGGTATTTTAAAAACAAATTGAAAATAATTAATAGTTACAAAACAAATAGTAACAAAAGTTACAAAAATGTCAAGAGCAGACAAAATAAAGATTTTTCCATTTTTTTAAAATTACAAAACTTAAAATTTTAACAAAAACTGTGCCTGTAATATTTTGGTTAAAACATGTTTAATCAGTGGGAAGAAAATCCAGAAATTTTACTCAAGTAAGAGTAAAGATATTTCATAACAAAATTACTCAAGTAAAAGTAGAAAGTACAGCATAGTAAAAATAATCCTAAAGCAAATCTCTTCCAAAAGGTTACTCAAATAAATGAGTAAATGTAACTAGTTACTACCTCTCTGTGTGTGGATATGCCTAAAATAAAATCATGTTGAACCTGTTGCCACAACGTTAATCCTACTAAAACACTGTCGACCACAGGGATGCAAAATATGAATAAACTTACAATTAATTATTGATAAATGGTTTAATTTATTAGTTTAAAATTGATTCCAAGTGATTAAACTGTTTTACTGTTGTAGTTCGGCCTCCATCCAGCAGAGGACGCCTCATCTTTAAGTGGCGCACGATGTCAATAAACAAAGATGGCGGCCAGAGGGGGAAAGTGAAACGTTCCAAATGTAGCCGGGTTTTGATTATTTGACTGTTTTAAAAATATGAAATCTCGTCGAGCTCTGTAATTCTCTGTAAGTTTAAGCTTTTATTTGTCTTTTCAGCACACTAAGAGGTTTCTGTTATAATAAACGTCTTAATTTTAATAATATGAGAGAATCACAATTTTTGTTCAGTCAGTATTTAATACAACAAACAAAATAAAGTTACAATGTAATGATGCATTTTTTTTTATAATTCAGCGTATCATGAAATATCTTGTCCTTGATGTTAGGAAAGATGGTCGGTCCTCTTGATACGAGAGAAAAACAATTTCTAAGAAAATGTCCGCTTATCAATGGATTAGTCTATACAAGATCAATCATATATTAACTCATTAATTGATCACTTTAATTTTTAGTCATTTAGCTTAAAGTGACAAGGAGAAATTAAATGCTGATTTTTCTATTTTTTTTCATATAAAATGTAAACTAGAATACTCAGAAATAGGCAAAGTACCCAAAAATTGTGCTCAAGTAAGACTGGCACTACTTAAACATATAAAAGCAAGAAGTAGGCGTCTAAAAATGACCTAAGAAGAGTTGAACTGTATCTGGTAAAAAGTCTACTCAAGTACTGAGTAGCTGTTAAAATTACATAATCAGATGGACCAAAATATAAAGGTAAGCAGAAATTTTGGTATTTTAAGCAATAAAATGACAATAATCCATATAACTAACAATAAATAATGTCAGGCAAAAGAAATAATTTCCAAATCAGTTTCTTTAAATATAAAACCTATGAATGCAACAGAAGCTGCACGTGTGTGTCTGTGTCTTTTTTTGGTTAAAACATATTGGTTTTTCATTCAGTGGGTATAAAGTCCAGAAATGTTGCTCAAGTAAGAGTAGCCATACTTACTTTATAATAAAATTGCTTTATAATTTAAAAAATAGTGACTGAAGTAAATGTAACTGAGTTCGGTAAATGTAACTAGTTACTCCCCAACTCTGAGTATACCAGACCCTATTACTATTTGTAGTTGTGTTTTAGCACAGATTGGACTTTAGAAATGGAAGAATTTGACAGGAAATCCAATAAAAAATGGTGTTAGTTTTGAAGAATCCATCCTCTCTAGGTTGTAGCTGCTGCTGAGTGCATGTTTCCATGACTTCCACATGTGTTTCGACATGATTGAGCTTCGTGCTGCAGACCTTGAAGAGTAATTATTGAACGTTGCATTTCTTATCCTACAGACTTGCCAGCAATGCCGTTGCTCCACATTTCAGGTGTCTTATCAAGGACATCCCAAGGTTTGTTGGCTTCTTTTTAAAAGTGTGTCATGAGAGAAAAATCCAATAAATGAGCCTTCACAGGCTTACTGCCTTGTTTTGAGGGAACCTTTTACTGTGAAAGCTTTTCTGGCCTGAAAAAGACCTTGAAGGCCAGAGTTTTTGCTCCATTGCTTTTGTTTTTGGCAGTTTATGCTCCATAATAGTTTAATTATGGAGTCGCTGCCTTGGTTTATTGGACCTAAGCTAGTAAGATTTCTGTATTTTGGTCAAGATTTAAATATTGGATCAAGGTGTCAAATGTCTGACCCTCTGTGGCTTTGCCACAATGACAGTCTGTCAGGTTTCCACTAAAAACTTTAAAGGTGATCTATTATGCTTCCTTGAACAGGTTGGGATAAAGGTGATACAAAACATGTTCATTACATTTTATTGCTCAAAATAATTCCTAGATAATAAGATTTGACGTCTCAACGGCTTAATGTTGATACTCAAACATGAAAATGATGCAAAATCAAACAGATGACGCAATGATATAACCTTACATATTTGAAAAGCAATACTGGAGCCTTCTGCACAATGAAGAGTGCAGCAGATGCTTTCTGGATGGTAAATCAACAACAAAACGCTTGTCTTTTCCGGCAGCCATTGAACAGTGCAGACACTGGCTGATCAAAAGTGCTGGAATTTTGCTTCGGTTGCTAGGTAACGGACTGAGCTTTTCTAAGGTTGCTTGGTAACAGACTGGACTTTGCCAAGTTTGCTAGGTAACTGCAGAGTGCTTGCTGATTGGTGGCGTTAAATTTCAAAAGGTTTTAATTGGTTCCACTGCAAAGACAAAATTTCACTAAGTAATTTTAGTCTGGTTTTCAGGTCAAATATCTTTGAATACTTGAACTAAGATAACAGTAACTTACAAGCAACTTTTTAGCCAGAAATATAAACTTGGTCCTTATTATTGATGAAAAAAACTAGATTAATTTGCAGATTATTTAACTTGTAACATGGAAAAAATATCTTCTTAATAGTGTAATAAGCTGGCAGTGGAACTAGTTAGTACTTTTTCATCAATATTAAGGAGATTAAAACAAGCTCCTATGTTGTAAGTTTGTTTGTATTTCTTTCAGTGTACTAAAATATTTGCACTAGAAACTAGACAAAAATACTTAGTAAGATTTAGTCATTTTTCAGATACCAAAAACTCATTGCCAAAACCATGTCAGTGTTTTCTTTTAAGCACTTTGGCTGTTTTTGGAAGTACAAAAACATTAAAATGTGAATTTTGCATCACATCTCGCCTTTATTTGAGCTACTTGCAGTCAGAAAAACGTCTTTCGAACTGTTTCGCTATCGACCGGAGTTGCTGTCGTCTGTTGATGATTTATTTGAAGTGAGAAGTGTTCATCACCGCAGAGGAAAATTACCCCTCCATGCTGAGACAATCCTGTCTCTTTCTGTATCTCATCATCTTCGTCATCTTCCAGAGTAAGGATCCATCAGTCCTTTCTGCTTTAAAGCGTTGTAGTTTTTCTGTCCTTCTGGATGTTTATTGATCCACATCTTCCTTTTTCTCCTCCTGTTAGACACTCGAGGTTATTGATCTTAGTGTAAACTTTACAGTTCCTGAATTTAACTTCACATGACATGAAGCTGTTGGCTTGAGCAGAAAAATACTAGTAGAAAAATGTCAATTTAAGCATAAAAGCTTTTTATTTTTCCCTCAGTAGCCAGTTTTTATGGCCGTCGGAAATCATTATGTACCGAGTTAAAGTGCTGTTTAAAAGGTAATGATAAACACATGATGTATCAGCCAAATTACCCACAATGACTTTCCATTATACTTCTAATAAAACGCAATATAAAACATGTTCCCTGTGGAATGAAACGCTCCTAAAACTAGACATGCTTCAGTTGTAACCAGGCAGTTTTAAGCTTTATTTGTCAGTATACAAGATGTGACGCAGATTTATTAAATATTTGCAAACGGAGAATAATAGAAAGCTTTAAGAGTTGGTAAATTATTCTGCCAAGAAAATAAAGCAACATACTGAAGATAAAACCAGAAAATACATTTCTGGTTTTCACATTACTAATAATGGTCCCAATAAATGTCAGTTAATTGATAGCTGCTTAATAAGTAACCTGAGGCCTCCTGTGTGGATTATAACATCTGTATTTTCTTTACATGAATGGCCGGATTTTATGGCTGAAAAACACATCACATTATAAGCGTTTCACATCAGTCGATATCAATAATTATTAATTAATTATTAATGAGCTATTATTAATTATTTTTGTTTTAATAATTTGAGATGCCAGCAAACCAGTTTCCTGTTTTACCCACAGTTTCAACTCAGTAAAAATGCCAGTGTTGAATTAACACCCAAAAGTGTCTAAATGTGTCCAACTCAGCTGGTGTTAAATTCAACACTACAGAGTCACATTAACATTTACAACAGTGTTGGTGTTAAAATATATTAAAAGTAACACCAGTGTAGTGTTGATCACAAAACATAATGTGGTGTTAAAAAGTAA